>JXSR01S053835.1:51023-61833 GCA_000969725.1 Ophiothrix spiculata
ATGAGCAATATTTTAGTACCAAAATCTCAAAAAGATTGAAAAAAAAAAAATTAAAGCAATATCGGACCATGCTCTTTTAATTATTTTGGGAATAGAACAAAATTTGAATGGGAACAACTCAACAAGATAGTATGTTAGTTCCTATTAACTTTGTTATTACTGAAGCACTGAAATAGGCTCCATAGCCATTTTGTTGATTCCGATTTCAAGCTATCTTTGGAAGATAGCACAGTATGATTGACATGTTAGCTAGCTCAAGAATGTTATGTTGGCTTTCTCAAAAATCATCAAATTTATGGACCAATTCTGAATCACATATAATTTTTCCTATATTAAAGGCTTTTCAGCTTGGTTTAGCTGGCAATTAAAGGTGTCATAAAATTCAAATTGTCATAGCTTTAAATATTAAATCATTTTGTACAGCTGTAGCTATAGTGCAGTAGTTTTTAGATTTTTAGGCCAAGTAGATAAAATTTCATGTGTTTTTTTTAAAAAGGGAGGAAGAGAGACCTTTTTATTTTTTTATTGGTAGACTGCTGTAAATTTATTTGATGTAGCTGTGCACAAAACGTTTAAGATCAAAATATGTCAATTTGAGGTCTTAAAAAACTGAAATCACAGTTTGAGCTTAAATTAAAAAAACTGATTTCAGGTTAAAACCTGAAAAGTGGCATCTCTGTAATATAATTCTTGTTCTACTGACTTGGGGAATTTTTGCATTTGATAGATGGTTAAATTACCCATTTAATGGTACCAAATGTTTTAAAAAATAAATCAAAAACTTACAAAATAAAACAGACATTTGAAAATCTCCAAAAAATGAAGCGCGAGGGGACGAGAAACATAACTATTTTTTACTTTGCCTTATATGTTTGTCAGGTATGTTTGTTCATACTCATTGCAAATTGTATTACTTAATTTTGAGTACTTAATATGAATGAGGTTATTCATAACTTTGAATACAAGTGCACATTTTTTTTTTCAATTTGTTAGTCGTCTAAAAATCCCTTTAAAAAAAACAAACGATTATATAGCAACAAATTGATATTTAACTCTATCATTTATCAGTATTTTAGATTAGATATCTTTTCAAAAATCTGGGTTGGGAATGGTGGACCACTGAAAGTTGAAATGGATAGAGTAGGATCTGACTGCCACAGGTTTAAGCATTCGGTGAAGAAAAAGGACACCCAAAAATGTGGAGTCATTGGTTGAGAGATCCATTTTGGTTCAAAATTAGGAGGTGGGTAGCAAGATAATTTTCAAAGTTAAACAGTACTACAGTACTACTGAAATGCAGGTTTGTTTTTACTGTTTTGATGATAAATAAAATCAAAACTAGAGTTTATGAACCAATGCATGGTTCATCAGTTTTCCAAAACTTATTCATAACTTAATCCAAGTTCCCAAGAAACTGGTCAGTAGGATTATAAAATTTGTTTTACCAAATCACTGACATAATTTAGGCATCCTATAATTTTCAGGTGGTCTATTGTTTTTCTTCACTTAGTTAAAGTTTCATTAAAGTTCAAGTTTGAGTTTATTTCCATAATCAATTATAGCAGTTTGAAGCAATAATAAACAAACAGTGCGTCCCCTATCACCCATAACTTTTAATTTGTTTGATCATTCTGAAATCTATGGTTTGATACCTTCCAAACGATTTGTCCTTAAGTTGCACACTTTTCTGCTTGGCCATTCCATATGCATTAGTATAGGAGAGTACATGTTTGTTACATTTTGAAATATTCATGATAAAACCAGTTCAGATAAATATATGCATATGGATGTCCATATTTTGTCATGATCTGTTAAATTGATCTGTTTTAACTCTTTTTTGAACCAAAACTTAGGCCTGTAATATTACTTTAATATTCAACTGTTTAGGCATCAAGGAAATGTGAAATATTTATACTTTTTGTTTATAACAGTTAACACTGCATTATCTTTGTATATATTTTGTATTTCAATTCTGAATGCTTTAGCACTTTCCTGTTTTCGAGCAATACTTGTAAAATGTTTTAAAGATAGTAGATAATTATATTGTAGTAGGAAATAAAAAGTTTTTAACACCATAATGATATTGAGCATAACAATATTTTGTCAAATGCCTTATTTAAAAGTATACAATAAAAATTGAACACATGTGAAAATCTTTGTAAAATAAATTTGTCTAAATTTGACCTACAATCTTGGTCAAAAATACTTGGGACACTTTGAACAGAACAGTTCTTGAACAGGTTGAATAACAGTTAGTATTGAGTGTGATAGAATAGATTGTGATGGTTTAAAGTCTTTGTTCACTCATCAAACCCCCACCCCACTTCTTCTACCGGACCTCCTTCCCCCACAATACAATGCTGTGATGGACACTTGTGAGCAGCACATTCTTTTTCAAGAAATGGCTCTTAACAACATTACACAGGGGCCGGGAGGTCAGTGTCCCAACTACTTTGGCCAAGAGTGTAGCCTCTGTAAAATTTAATAGTTTGCTTTAAGCACATGCTAAAAAATGAGTATGGTGACCTATCATTCATAAATCTAGTCCATATTAAGAAATTATATGGATATTTCAAATCTTGGAGGGAACCCTTTAAGAGTAAACTATGTAAGGACCACATGATCGACGGAAGAAGGGGTCGGTAATTTTTGTTCATATTAGGCCTGTGGCATCCCTATGTCTCACTCTTCCTCCCAGTGCACTAAAAAATCACAGTGTTTCTAGTATAGATATAAAATAAAGGGTAGTACAAAATATGCATAGTTTCATCATTGTTTCCTCATATTCAAAAACATATTCTTGAAGTTGAATATGTGAATTTGCTATCCATTATAACCTGGATATTTCGAGCTAGTATTTTTATATGTTATAAACATAGTCACCTTTATTATAACTGAAGATTAAAATAGCAGTGTTTCAATATTTAAAAAAGTATGGTATTAATGGTCCAAGAACAAGGTTTTTTTGGACCTTGGTCCAAAACTGACCTAACCATCATCTTCTACATGAAAATCCTCAATCAAGAAATGTACTTTTATATGGATTTACATATCGGTTGCCGAGTTACAAAGCATAAAATATATCAGAAAATGAGGGGTTAACTGTGCCCTTTTTAAATACACAGACAAAAGTGGTACCCATTGTATAATTGGAAGTGACCATGTCATCAGATCATGACTAGAATTGTAAAAGTACACATCAATTCCATGGTAATGGTACAAACAAGATACACAAACTTGTTGTTCTGTATGCAGTTGAACAGGCCTAAACAAAGGAATGAAAGATGAAATTCAGCGAACCAGTAGCATAACAAAATAATGCCGTTTATTGTGGTAACAGTTGTGGTGCTTGTAATTATTATTATTCATTTTGAGAATTAATGAAATATATCGCATTTGTTTTTGAAGTTTTGCCCCCATTTCACTTAAGCATAATTATGGGGATAACCCTTATGTTACCTCTTTTCATTTTGTCTTTGTTCCTGTTAAGTCTGTAAACAGTTAAATCAAATAAGCAGCCTATTATAGAAAACAAGTGCAAAACATTTGATAATCCTGATTTGGGTTGAAAAGTGATTGGTTTCGAGCTTTATATATTTGAAATTATTTAAACAATTCAAAAGTAAAATTGCTAAATTTTTAGGCCAAACACATTGTTTTAAAATCAACACTGATAGTAACCTTGAATTAAGTAAGTTTGGTTTTGCAACGCTGATGATTTGAATAGATATTGAGTAATGTTTCAAGTTGAAATTTTTTTAAAATTAGAATATTAAAATTGTATTAAAGAGACTGGCCTAGATTCTTCATGCTACTTTTTTAACTAGGCAATTTATCACAACTAGTAGTCATTTTCAAAACGTGAGTAAACTTTGTAACTGTATAGCTCAATTCATACTCGGCCTCCAAACAAAATTTTTCCTACCAAACATTTGGTCGTGACGTCACCAAATATTTGCCATCGAATTTAAACTATGAACGGGTAGCAAACATTTGGTCCAATGTATATGGCAATTCAATAACATGTGCAATCTAGCGCAAAATTTTGTTTGGTCTGAACTCGGTATTGAAGTTGTTTTGTTTGGAGTCACTCGTCATTTTTACGTCACAACCAAATGTTTGGTAGGAATAATTTTGTTTGGAGGCCGAGTATGAATTGAGCTTAACATGTTCTTCAGTAAAGCATACTGCAAGGAAATGGCCATCAACCTATTGGACCTCAAATTAGGGCCTTTGTCTTAAATGGCTTTCAATTCTGATTTTGGTTGATCAATTTCAAAAATGTAATGCTTTTATGAAAACAGAATAATGGCCCTTAGAACTCATTCAGGATTTTCCATTTTGATACGCTTTTTCATAGGACTTTGTAAAAACTCATGTTGAATGTTTTTGTATGTTGATGTGTCCTGATATAAGTTTTTTATACTCATGCTGAATGTTTTTGTATGTTGATTCCTTATTTGATATATATAAAAAAGCTGATTGGTTTTGTTGAAAGAGTTGTTTCAAATCAAACCTTTTCTGTATTTCAAGATTTCAAATTGCTTAGCATTTTTAGTTCAAATTAGCAAATTGTGTCATTTTTCAAAAACAAATGTGCCCCGATTTTTGGTTGCTATTAATTTGTCCTCCCCAAGAATGGTGATGCTGGTACCACTGTAGTAGAATTTTTTCGCTCGCTGGCAAACCAGCGAGCGGTCTTAGAGACGAGTGGAACCGAGTCTTCGTCAGATTTAATTTTTTAAATATTAATTTATACAAACTACTTAGATAGCAAATGAATGTTCAGAAAGATTTTATAAATTTTATTTTACCTACCCTGATACATTTTATTTACTTTGTTTTGATGTAATTTTGAAAAAACGCGAGTATTTCTCTCAAGTTAGTAGTGCAGTTTGGAAATTCCTGAAACTGTGTTGGAGTCTAGAGCAAGTTGAACAATGAGACAATGTCTACAATTTGCTTCACGATCAAACACATGATAAAATTATCCAATAGAACCACTTGTTACAACTTGTGTTTGCTGAGAATATCTTTGTTATTAAAATCAGTTAACCAAAAAATGACATGTTAGGCCGCATAAAAGAAAATAAGTTGTTTCTCGTCTGGAGGTTTCTCAAATTGTGAGGAGGGAGGGAGGTGTTTTTTTTTAATGTTGACTCGAGAGCCTGAATAATCCAGGTTTACCGTTGGTAGATGCTGACTGCACATTCAGTTGCTGTCTTTACTCGATATGATTGAGACAGAGGTTGGTTTGATGACAGTTCTGTTGTTAAAACATCAAAAATTAAAAGAATCCTTTAAAGAGGAAAGCGGGGTCTTGATATTTGAATGATTTAACCCTCCTGACGGATACATCATACCTTGGATTATTTTTCTGCTGCATAAAAATGCAAAAACAATTGACCATGGGTATTTTAGCAATTATAAATGAATACATTGCGGTCATTCTGATGAAAAAAATCGGAGGATATACTTCAGCTCGAATTTTAACACCCTTTTAGTATTTTTGCGGCACCAAGAAATGAGGAGGGAGGGGACGAGAAACAACTTTTTTTTAAAATGCGGCCTTAGACAATTAGTGATTCTTTTTTCTGACTTCGTGTGCCATTTACATCCATTCTTAAAACATTACAGACCGTTGGTAATACCAGATTTTGTGGTTTTACGTTTCTACAAACACTTTGGTAAACATGGTAAAATGATTACTTGTTTATTTTAAGGATTAGGTCGGGGTCTGTTTCAAGTATTTCTATTGAATTTTCACACACAAATAATACTAATGAGACCCCCAGGGAGTACTCAAATTTGGTTTGGATAGGGACGTTGAAAATTGAAAAGCCACCCATTCAAAGACCAGTTCAAGAAAAATTGACCCATCCATATACCAAATTTTGAGTCAAAGTTAAAGGGGCAATTCATGTTCCACATTTTTTCTTCCCAAATTTGTACTATTTTGGCAAAATTATCTTAAGTTTTGAGAAGATATGTCAAAGTCAAAAAATTTTTAGAAAATTTTGAAAAATGAACCCATCAAAATACCACATTTTGCGAAGAAAAAAGACCAATTGAAATGCCTGATTAAGCCTGATGCGCTTAGTGAAAATCAACGTTATAAAGACATCCGGGAAAGACATGTCATCTACAAGTTCACTAATGCCAGCGAGCGCAGTTTTTTAGAAGACCTTGTTTTCTTATTGTTCGGGTCATACAGTATAGGCTAACAAATCTACATTAGTTTCATGCTTTATCTGTTTCTATGGAAGGTAACCCTAGATTCCAGTGGGACTAAATTTTACACTACCACTGGTAAACTTCTTTCAATATGAATACTGACAAAGACACCAAAAACTATAATTCCAAAGTGTATATTCTTTGGTTTCTATAAGTAATCTACCATACTGTTCCACGATACCTTTGATGCATCACATATTGGTTCTTAGACTGATGACTGAAATGTCACCAGCTGTTTAGCCTGGGTCTGGGATAAGTTTATGCTTGATACTCTCTTTAGATTCACAGCCATAAATTCAATCTTTTTTAAATTCATAAATTGTATCAAAATAATCGACTGACCTAGGCGGTGTTCACACATAATAGTCATGAGACTGGCTATAGAGCGAGACAACTTAGCAGTTGCATTTACAATGGGATACAAATATTTGTGTGATAGTATATTACAGGGGGGGGGGGACTCCCTAAAAACATGTGACGGGAATGTGCGGCCACATTGACCCCCATTTTCAAACCTCCTCTCACCGAATGACCCCCTTTTAATTTTTAACAGGCTGCTCTCACTGAATGACCCCCATTTTCAACAAGCTCTCTCACTGAATGATCCCCATTTCCAAAGAAAACTCTCTCACTGAATAACCCTTATTTTCATAAATACATTTTTCTCAAAAGCTCTCGCCGAATGACCCCCATTTTCTGAATGACCCTTGTTTCATAAATAAGTGAGTTATACCATGTATTTTCTGATGATTTTGGCTCTATGTGAGTGTTAACACCTGTAGGTTTTAATACCCCAAGGATAATTATTTCATGGTTTTTATAGTTGTTCAAACAACTCACTGGAAGACCTCAAGTTTTGCGATAAATTTGAGCGACTCACTTAATGACCCCCTTTTTCAATTCAATGAGATCCTCACCAAAAGACCCCCTATTTTTACTGTCCTCACCAAATGACCACTTTTTTGAGAGCTCCTCGCCGAAAGACCCCCTTTTTTCTTTATTTAGACTGTCACCGAAAGACCCCTCTTCTGAGGTCTGTGCCACACACCCCTGTTACTTTCAAATTTGAGTGCCCCCCTCATTGAAAGATCGATTGTTCCATTTCACATCTTTCAATTTGGGATGGTATATTTTTACCATCACACTCATAAGCTGTTAATATTTGTATATTATCACATTATTTGACGTGCTAATTTTCAGTCTCAGTAGTATTTTAGTTTGCCAAAAGTAGCAAACTTTGGAAGTGCAATTATTTTCACATGGAATAATTAACTATGGTCATAGTTCTTCACCATGATTTCAACACGCCTGCAGATGAATTAAATGAACGTTTTTTTGATAATTTTTGACACGCCAACCAAGTCTCATCAAGTTGTAGTCAGAATGTATCAAGTTCTTTAACATGCGATACCGATTTGCAAAGAATGGATGATTTTGAAAATTCACCTATGAATTCAATTGTTGTAAATTGACCAATTACATGCAGAGAACCAGTATCAGTGCAAATAAGTACAGGGCCAGTGGTAACTGTTAATACGGTATCAAACGGGTCAATAATGCTATCGTGTGCCGTCACGATGAATTGAATAGCCCGCGCTGTGGAGCAAATCCTATTGTTATTGATCTGGCTACTCACGGTAAGCAGTCATGGTGTTTGTGGTTTTACCCTCAGTGTGTCGTTCAGGAATTTACAACTATTGAATTCAGAGGTAAATTCTTAAAATCATCCATTCTTTGCAAATCGGTATCATATGTTAAAGAACTTGATACATTCTGACTACAAATTGATGAGACTTGGTTTGTGTGCCAAAAATTACCAGAAAAACGTCCATTTAATTCATCTGCAGGCTGTGTTGAAATCATGGGTAAGAACTTATGATGCGGAGTTTATTTGCATTTTGAAATAAAACAGGAGGGTCATCGACTTAGTTATTGAGAAAAATCCATTAAAAAACACTGTTTTACCACTTTTTACCATTGACCTCTATGGTAAAATTAAGACAAAACACTTAAAATTAAAAAACAGCTCTATTTTCTCTCTCTTTTTCACATGTTTTGGTCCTTATATAGTTTGTTAAAAAACGTAATAAAATAATATGGTCACCAAGCCCGTAGCCAGGGGGGGTGCGGTGGGGGCGTCGCACCCCCCCAAATTTGACAATGTACAAAAAAGGTCCACAAAAAATCCCTAAATACCCACCAAAAGAGGACCTAAAGTACCAAAACATGTAAACGGAAGGCCGTTTTTACCAAAATACTAAACAAAATGCTTAAAAAACTACTGAAAACCTTTTTTTTTTTTTTTTGCTTGTCACTTTGTCAAAACCACTAAAATTAGTTTTGGGTCGACCAAAATGAAAATTTTTCCTCCAAAAGTTCCACTGTTTGAAAATCCGCACCCCCCTTGAGAAAATCCTGGCTACGGGCCTGATGGTCACCGACTTACTTACTTCTAGGCCAAAAATTTGAATTTTTTAGCAATGACAAACACCTTAAGCACTGTGCGCTTTGTGCACATACGCACCACCATCTTATGTGTAAATATAAAAATGATGCACCTGTAAGATCGCGTGTTATTAAAGCTAAAGAACCAGTACACCAGAAAGTACGCTAAAAGCCTGGGATAAATACTTTGAAAATGTGTCTAACATCGCTGATATCAGCTCACACACCGTTTCTGTGCCAAGCCACCTTAAGGTCTCGGATGTAATTTCACTAATTTTGGTCAGTTTTTGGTCTCACATAGGGTCACCTTTGGAAACTGTAGCATGCAGGTAACCCGGGCACTAATATCAGTTAACCCTCCCTTACCCATTTACAAATTGACCGACTTTCTGAAGAAATTGTTGGCACGATACATTAATGAAAGAACTTTTTAGACAGTTTTAGTCAGTCTGTGTTATTTTAATTACCTTACATGTTCTAAGATATAAACACTTCCCAAAAGAACTAAAAGTGCAATGTCGCTTTCATTGATATACTGTATATATAGGCAATTAATGCTCATATCCATCATGTTTTTACTCCTGTTGTTTTATGCTCTGAATTTGTGAATATGTCTATGGTTAGATGGTTTCACATTTCATAAGCCTTCTAATACAGCAATAATTTTCTCAAACTAAAATATTTTACAAGACAATTTCTTGTTTCTTGATTTCAGGAAATGTCCTGTAATTTCTTCGACTATTTAGAGAGAGAGAGAAAGAGAGAGAGAGAGTTGGAATCTCATAGAATTTGATTAATATCATTTTATTCATCTTTACTACTGAAACTTTTAACAAAAAGCTACAAAATGTTGCTGAGTTAGTGCAATAAAGTTGTAAGCAAAAGGTTAAAATTCTTGGCCTATGGAGCTATTTCGAGTTTTCAGTAATTAGTAGATACTTGAGCTATTAACATTCAGATGATATATGTGATGACTCACGAAAGGGGGACTTTACGACAGAACACTTTTCAAGATACTGGTGAAAATGGGTAGCAAAAAATGAAGAAAATAATAAGAATTTCCAGTAGATTTTGTGTTGTAAAATATAAATGCCTTGATCAATTTCGACAAGGTGTCATTTTAAAGCTTAGAAAATGCTGTAACAGATGAAATGATAAACTCAAAATTGATATCATCTGCAAAGTCCCCCCTTTCGGGGTGAGTCATCACATATTTTAAGCTTTTGTGTGCAGTATTTTGTAGATTTATTACAAAATCTCTAATTGTGAATTAAAATGCAAGTACCACTCTAGCAATAACAATAAAAATATCCATCTGCATGTGATCACACTTGGATGATGAATCGGATCATTCTTTAATTGTTTTTGCTACATTTTATTCTGCATATTTGCTACATTTTATAGTCAGAAAATCGTAAATGGGAAACGGTATCTATAGCTCAACACATAACCTTGTACATTTCAAAACAACTTATTGAAATTATAAGTAGTAGAAGTACACAAATAACAAAATGCATCAGTGGCAATCACCTGTTTAAATAAATGATTAGCTGAAATATTCTTTATGTGATGACCAAATTTCCAGAGCAAAAAAGTTCGATTTACAATGTAAATTTACTTCTTAAATTCAACAGCTGTTAGAATTGTTCATTGCAAATAATTATGAGGAGCTAAATATGCAATAGAACAAATTATGATTATGAGCATCAGATGGTTAAACTATGAGCACCAATTAAATAATTATCTAGAGCCTAATTACAAAGGAATTATACAAATAATCAAATGCTTATGATATTTGTATAGAAAACATTAATCATACACAATATAATATTCAAACAATGCAACAAAATATGTAAAGAGGTAGATTCAACGCAGACAAAAATTATTTTTACCAGCCTGCTACTAGTGTTGTTACCTTGGATTCTGAAGAGATGTTAGCAAATGATCATTCTTGAAATTTAAAGTTACCCCCTTTTTGCAATGTCAATAATATTGCTAATGAAACCAATTTCTAGCAACCCTTCAAAATTATTCCTTTTTAGCATGAAACTGCTTATGTTTGGTCCAAAGAATATTGTCCAAAACTGTTGTAAAATGGACAAAAAACTTTCTCTTCAATGCAGAGGTGGCC
>JXSR01S053835.1:129858-141405 GCA_000969725.1 Ophiothrix spiculata
GGGGGCGATAGATGATGAAAAATTTATCTCGCTTTGCACCATTGTAAATGCAAGCATGATCAAAGGTTTTTGTTGTGATCTGCGAGGGAACAAAATGGAGTTTGAGAGAAGATTTATAAATAACTCCAATGCCACCATAGAGATCTGTATTCAGTCGAGGGATACTGAGGAAATTATATCCCTGCAGAGTCAGTTCACCAATGATAACTTGATCAGGTCTCGGTAAGGAACATAATGTCGATATTTGTATCCAAAAGAATATCAGTAATTGCTATGGTTTTGTTTCTCACTGATTGAGCGTTCCATAAAATTGCATTGAGATGGTTGGGGTAATGATGCGGGATGCGGGTAAGGTTCTCAAGGTTTCTCCTGTTAGGGTTAGCTTGAGTTACTGTGGCTCTCTTCATATTAGTTAGAACAGGTATAGTTCTGAGTCTTCTTCTTCTTCCAGCTTTTACACCGCGGTGAGTGGGCTGTTTGATTGAAGGAGATCTGATTCCAAGTTTGTTTATATTGTTTCATACATCAGTGGGTAATTTCACAGTTCTTTCTGATTTCCAATTTAGGAGATCAGAAAAAGAATAATGGTATTGATCAGTCTGATTGGTTTTGAATTAATATCCAATTGGTATTGTTACGACCCAAAACAAGGATCAAGGTCAGAATTAACCTTTCGGGTTCGAGCTAAAAGCAAAGCAAGAATAAATACACTGTAATTCAGGATTTTAGCAAATAAACACAATTTATTTACACAAACAGTTTAACAATGTAATTGTCTTATCTACGGTTTTAGTTTACTCACGAGTGGTTTCTGAGTTGAACAAGCTAGCTAATAATATTCCACGGTAAAGTCCTTTATGACATCTGTGCAAATGTCCACAAATCCAGATCCAAAACGGTACAAAATATCCGATAACTCCTTCCGAATAGTGTTCAATATCAGTCAATGTAAAATTCGTCTTCTTGCAATCTCAAACTCCTTGTCCACAGTTAATATAAAATCGATTCACGATCCAGCGACTAAACTTCTCCACTATAACAGCTATGCATAAAGTACTCCAAAAAGTTCTCAAAACTCTATCCACTCTTCCTTTATCTTCTCTAAAATATCTCAATGATATAACTTCAATAGCTGACTAAAGTAATAGCTAACTTCAAAGCTGACTGACCTAATAGCTTCCCATAGCAGACAAAGTAAACTGACCCCTTCTCTCAAAAGCCATCTCTTTTTATACCACTTTAACTTTCTCTTGAAAACCCTCTTTTTATCCACACCATTCTAGTACACATAATAAATTTCATCATAATATTTACAGAACATTCCAGGCCAATCTCCATTCATGAGTATTTGGGGATTCCCCATGTAACCATGGTAACAGTCAATCATACTGTACTTGTTTACATGCATCACACAATAGAATACCTGGAAAGTCCAACACACCACACACATGATTGACAGCTAAACAAAAGAGCTATTATGTCTCAAGTAGCTCAACTTCCTATCAGCCCATTGTGTTGTATTAAAATCATCTTGTGCATAACAGATTGGCCACTCACATATTATGTCTGACTTCTGGTACTGCTTTACTCAAAACTCTATATTAATAAATTACATATTCAGGGGCCTGTAACAGTATATCACAGATTTAGATGGAGTGGTGGTAATTATCTGCCAAATCAATAAGGTGATCAAACACAGTCTCACAATCCATTGGATTTGATACACAAACCCAGGCTTGTATATAGTAATAATACAGGCCATAGGTAATTCTCAGCACACAGTAGACAATGATGACCAAAAATGTTGGAAAAACATAAAATTCTGCTAATTCCAGAATCCAGAGTTCTCAAAACTGCTTCCAAAAGATGGAGAAAAGTATTCCAGATAATGTGGTAGCAAAATTGCTGCACAAAAAGATGAGTGGAAAGCACAATTCTCAAAGTAGGAGCTCTCATAAAGTGTGGCTGCTTGTCAGGTGCTCAAATCAAGCTCAAGTTGGCAAAGTTAGGCAATCACTTATACCAGACCTGTTTTGTATAAAGCGAGAAGTTAGGCAATCATTTGTTTGAGCCCAGTTGGCAAAGTTAGGCAATCACTTGTGCCAGACCTGTTTTGTATAAAGTGGGGAAGGTAGGCAATTGCTTGTTTGAGACCAGTTGGCAAAGTTAGGCAATCGCTTGTTTGAGACCAGTTGGAGAAGTTACACTTCGCTTGTATCAGAACAGTTTAATTAAAATATGGAGAAGATAGGCAATCACTTGTACCTGACTAGTTTTTTATATAAAGCAGAAAAGTTGGGCAATTTCTTGTGCCAGACCTGTTTTGTATAAAGTGGGGAAGTTAGGCAATTACTTGTTTGAGACCAGTTGGCAAAGTTAGGCAAACAATTGTACCAGACCTGTTTTGTATAAAGTGGGAAAGTTAGGCAATCACTTGTTTGAGATCAGTTGGCAAAGTTAGGCAAACATTTGTACCAGACCAGTTTTATTAAAGCAGAGAAGTTAGGCAATCACTTGTTTGAGACTAGTTGGCGAGGGGTATCCGCGAACTCGTGTTGTCTTCCCGACATGATGCACATTGCCGGCAAATATTTCTATATCTCCTGAGTCTACACATTTGTTTTTTGTTTTTGAAACATCGTCAAGACGACCCTTCATTGTTTTTAGAGACCCTTCTGCTGATGTTGCACTTTCTAAAGATTATGTAATTTTGCTACCATGAATCGTCCACTTAAAAAGACCCTGGCTAAATGAAAAGGGTCCTATGAAATTTGCATTGCGTACAAAGTAAAGTTGTTCAATTAAATAAAATAAATAAAGTGTATATCTTTTTAGGGGTAGCGCTTTCGATATCTGACATAATACCAGTAAGCAATTTGATTATTGATGCTGGTCTGTCATTCAAAAATTCCTTGCATTTCGCATGTGTTGATTCTGTTATATCTCTGTACTTTGTGGAAACCTTCTCGAAATCTGCATAAATCAGTGGTGATAAATGTGTTCCCAGAGCACTACACAAATCATTAACTTTATCATCTTTTAGTTGCCCATCTTTTCAAAGGCAAGTACATTCTCTCACTATAGTTGATGTAGTACAGTCACTGATGTCCTGGCTCTCTTTTGTGGCTGATGCAGGAATTTCTTTTTGTTTGGGAGTCTTGATCTGAACATGTTCATCTTCTTAATTACTGCTTACTGTGTCTGTGACATTTGTGCTCTTCTTTCGATTCGATCTAAGTTCTTTTTTGCATAGTTACGACATTTATCACAAATGTATTGGCCTCTTTTGGGAAACAAATTTTGTTCTATTAACCAATTTCATTCACATTGACTATACTTCATATTTCCCTTCTTGTGTACTTTCACTGATTTATTAGTGGCAACTAAGTGATGATGAATTTCGGATTTACAATCAATGTCGAAGTCAGGTATCGATCCAGACAAACGTGTTCTGGCTCTCTTTTTCGGCGGCATGATCTGACTCAAATCTGCAAGTAACAGTCAGAGAAATTAAGTATTAGGCCCCCATAGATCACATATATGAAGTAACCTATTCCCAATATGGGTACTGTTTTATATTAATCCAATTCTTTATGATTTATGTCTTGCAACTTGACCTGCATCCTTTGGATTACATTTTAAGGTGATCCCTGCTTCTAGATTTTAAGTGCTGAATCACAGACCTATGCACATGGATATCGAGCCTACAACCATAAATTTCTATGACCTTATACCATCTTTACTGTTAAAAACTTGGCCATCATCATGATCATGTTGTTTGTTTAAATCTTTATCTGAAGTTTAAACAAATAAACAATCATGTCTTGTCAGATGTGCTCCTTTCCAATAGACAAGGGGTTAAGACTACCAAAAAGTGGGATTTAAACGATGGGAAGGAGCTCTGTATTTCTTTTCAACCAATAATGGGATGAAGCCTGAAATCATGATATCCCTGCGCTTCCCTGTGCTGATATCATTATTTTCTAGAAATAATATGATCATATAACTTGATTTGAAGTGAATTTAAACCACACAACCTTCATGACCATGCAAAAACTCTCAAGCCAGACGACAATGACATTCGGGCAATAGTCATCTTAAATCCCGTGTATCACATGTAGCCCTATCGTATCAATCATGTCCGGTATCATCATGAAAATCCCCGACGATCATCTGCCCTGAGCATCTGTACTGTAAACCTATTAATTTATAACAACACAAATAACATTAACTCACCATCATAATAAAAGACTCGCAATCATAAAAGAAATATTTGTCCCATTTCACTCATATAATGCGCCACTATCCAAATTGTGAGCTCCGCCGAACTGACTTGCACCGGACCAGGTTTATATAAAGTGGGAAAGTTAGGCAATCACTTGTTTGAGACCAGTTGGAGAAGTGAGGCAATCGCTTGTAATCAGAACAGTTTTACTTAATATATGGAGAAGTTGGGCAATCCTTTGTATCAGACCATTTTAATACAATGCGGAGACAATAGGCACAGTCTTAGATAATCTGGGGAAGTTAGGCAATCACTTGTATTAGTACAGTTTCAGATAAGGTCTAAAAAAAAAATGTTTGTTTGCCCTCCGCCACCGACCCAAAAAATGCCAAAAATTAGGGTCGCGATTTTATTTTTTATTTTTTTTCAAACATGTAAAATATGAAAACTCAATATTTTCAATGGAAAACATAAAATTTAGCAGTATAAAGTCACATTTAGTTGTATAAAATGCATATTTCCTCTAAATAATGACCCACAATATTTGATTAAGCCCTCCATTGCTTGGCATATGCGATAAAATCCATGGAATGACATTCTTAAAGTATATGTGAAGAGTAAAAAAAAAAAAAAAAAAAAAAGGATCGACCCTCCAAATTTTTGGTCATTAAGGGCAAACAAACATATTTTTTTGGCCTAATGTGAGGAAGTTTGGCAATCACTTGTTTGAGACCAGTTGGAGAAGTGAAGCAATCACTTGTACCAAACCAGGTTTATATAAACTGGACTAGTTTTAGATAAAGTAGATCTCACACTTGTATGAGACCAGTTGGAGATGTTAGGCAATTGCATGTATCAGAACAGGATTAGTTAATATGGAAAAGTTATGCAATCATTTTATTAGACCATTTTTATATAATGCGGAGAAGTTAGGCAATCGCTTTTAAAAATACAACAATTTCATTGGTTATTAGCTTAAAAGGATATTTCTGTATTGCATAAAATTTTAAAAGTTCTATGTAATACAAAATCTCCCATGTGATATAAAAAAGATGTATTGAACAGCTCTTTTATCAGTCCAATTACAATTGCTTTTGGAACATATAGTTATATTACAAAGCGCACACTATTGTTATGTGTGTATGACTAACTGCAACGCATTGTACGCAATGCCAATAGAAACAATGCACGTAGCTGTCAATCAAACCAGCGAAACTATAAATATAAAATTGATTGCAATGTTATATAAAATATAAAAATTACAATTTTCAAAGCATTTTTCCTGGCTTTTTCAATTTTTGGCTATCAAAGTATGGTTATCCCTATTTTCCTCATGTGATACATTTATCATATTGCATGAACAAACAGGGGATAACTAAATAGTATCAGAATAGTTTTAGATAATGTGGGGTAGTTAAGCAATCACTTGTATCAAAACAGTCTTAGATAATGTGCTGAAGTTAAGGCAGTCATTTGTATCAGAATAGTCTCAGATAATGTGGAGAAGTAACCATTTGTATCAGAACATACATGTAGGAATTAAGTAATAGCTGTATTAGAATATCTTCCATGCACAACATATGTTGCTTTCATACTTATTGTCGCTTTTTAGCTTTGTATCTCTGGTTTGATTCACACTTTTGTAGCTTTGCAGTATTGTCGCTTTGCAGATTTGCTGCTTCATGTTGCTCTAAAAGTTGAATTCATTGCAACTCAAAAAATCTGGTTGTGCGACAAAATTTTGACAATATCGATTATCTCACTCAGCGACATGTACCTTTGCTGGTAGACAACTGGAGGCGGCAAGATTTTGCAAAAAAAGATACGTCACACAACGACAAAGCTGCAAAACTACACGAGTATGAAAGCATCATCATTCATGTGATCTCCAGTTGTTTGAGACAAGTTGGAGGAATAAGGCAATCACTTTTACCATATATAAAGTAGATCTGATGCTTTTTTGAGACCAGTTGGAGAAGTTAGTTATGTACTCTTGTACATATATGCCCTAAAGTAAGCCCAGGAAAAATATTAATCTTAATATTTACTAAATAAAAATGAAACAATCTTGTATAAAGCAATGAAATAACTTGTATTGCTTCCTACAAAATAGCTCCAAGATTATTTTGTTGATATCGGAATGCCGTCCTAAACCTGTTATATATGTCTTAGATTCCATAAGTGTTGTTTTTTATTTCATTTCATCCTGTGAAATTACAGCAAGTTGACATTATAGTATCATTGGGCATATTAAATTGTATATAATAATGTCATGGAATGCAAAACATAATAATTTCTTTCATTTATAAAAAGAATAAGTTTGATATTTTGAGGTTGATAACATTATACTAGTGGGGTAGTTCAAATTGAGGCCACTTTAGACAAGGAAGTTTTCTAAATTTGTGAGACAATAATAGGTGATACAACAAGATTTCAACTCAGTGTTCATTTATTAGGTGCAAAATACAGATTTGTGGCAATTAATTTAGCATTTATTTTTCAGATTGTTATGTCCAATACATGCTGTGAAGGGTCCAACATGACAAAGCTGTTCAAGCTCATCAGTGATAACTTCCAGAATACAAGTATTGCAACAGTACAGAGGAAGTATTTTAATGAAAAGAAAGGTAGAGTATCATGTTGAATATATTTTCTTCCGGGGGGGGGGGGGGGCACTTATATACTTTCATGTAGTGTCATCAGCGAGCAGACCCTCAAATTTTGTACCCTAAACACTGACCTGGGCGATGTGTAATCCTAAGCCTTTTCACTGTCAATCGTATTTTAAGCACCCTTTACACTAACCTACCATAAAAAGCCCTTAAAAAATTATGTGAATGAGATGCCAGGAAATGGCCTGCGGTAATAGAAGCAACGTGATTTTATCGAATAGGGGATGAGTTCCAGGTGTTTCCTTGATTTTTCAGAGGTTTTTGTGTTAATTCATGGTCTTAAAATTCATATTGTAATCGCCGACTACTTGTTCTTAAAATCAATACCCTAAATGCTGATTTGTGCATCTGAAAGTATACCCTTTTTTCCAAAATAAGGTGAAATTGATACCCTTATATCGCGGTCCTCGCGGTCCGTGACATTTCGTAAAAAGATACCCTTTCCCTTGGATTACTGCTCGCTGATGACCCCACGTTTACAATCAGTGCCCCCTCTGGGATTTTCTTATGTCAAAAATTTTCTTTTAAAGGATTATTGAAGAAAAACCTGAGATGTTAGCTGTGGTGGAAGAATATTGTTCTTGGGTGTTCTTTTAACACTGCAATTATTATACTGAATGACTAATAGTGTGTTTGCTCAAAGAAAATTGCAATTTGATGTTGATATCAGCATATAAAGATATGTGAAATTGGAAAGATACTTTTACAGCAAGGCAACACTACAATAATGACTTGGTTTCATCCTTGCAGAGGGAGCAGGCATGAGAAAAAGAATAACTTATAGATAGGTGAGCAGGAATGGCAGAAGTAATAAGGAGAAGATCACAAGTGTTTAGATGGATAGAATAGAGGCTGCAAGGGTTACAAAGTAGGGAACAAAAGCAACTAGAACTGAACTGTCCCTGAAGTGACAGAGACCCTGCCGATTTACATTTTTATGTGTGGAATAAATATGTCACCTTGTACTTGGAAATTAGACCTTTGACCCCAGGAAAAGGTCGGATGACGGGGTCACCATTGACACTTTTAATCGCTGGTTTAAGACAAACAATTTGACACCTTAACTTTTGAAATCGTACAAAGTTGAGAATTTGACCATTCTTTTGAACTTTGACCCCCAAGGAAAGGTCGGGCGATGAGGTCAACATTGACACTTTTGATCGTTGGTCCAAGACAAATAATTTGACACCTTAAACTTTGAAATTTGACATAGTTGACATTTTGACCTTTCTTTTGACCTTTGACCCCCAGGAAAAGGTCGGACATCGGGGTCACCATTGACACTTTTGATCGCTGGTCTAAGACAAACAATTTGACACCTTAACTTTGGAAATTGGACAAAGTTGAGAATTTGACCTTTCTTTTGACCTTTGACCCCCAAGGAAAGGTCGAGCGATGAGGTCGCTATTGAGACTTTTGAACGTTGGTCCAAGACGAACATTTGACACCTTAATCGTTGAAATCGGACAAAGTTGAAAATTTGACCTTTCCATTGACCTTTCTTTTGACCTTTGACCCCTAAGGAAGGGTTGGACAATGGGGTCACTATGGACACTTTTGATCGTTGGTCCAAGACAAACAATTTGACACATCAAACGTTGAAATCGGACAAAGTTGAACATTTGACCTTTTTTATTTGACCCCTGTGACCCCATTTGACCTCACACATTTTTGTCACCCAATAACTTTTGTGGACAATGTCAAGACAATTCATGTCCCCAAGTTGCATGACAATATCTCGTAACGTATTTGAGTTGAAACTTTTTTCGTGAAAATCAAGTTTTTGACCCCGTGACCCCTACGTGACCTTTGAGGGGTCAGGGGTCAGGTGACATAAATGGGAGATGACCCTTGTCCCCTCACCTAAGTTTGGTTGAAATCAGTCATTGTATGTCAGAGATATGAGACATCAAAGTGTTGCCAGAAGAAAGAAAGAAAGAAACAGAAAGAAACATGTGAAAAACAATACCCTGCCAAAGCCTTTGGCAGGGTAATGAGCAGACTGGAGAATGGAGGTATAAATGAAATCAACCATTCAAAGCCTGAATAATCTATAAATAAGAGAGGTTTTAGCAGATTTATAACATTGATTAACAATGAGGCCAATAAATTTGAATAATATTTGAATATTTATTTCTTTATCCAGGACTTCAATACATAAAACAACTTTGCGTAGCGGAGTTCAGTGCTGTTGAAATGGAAATCTCTTCAAAGTAAGGTTGACTTCTGCATAATCATTTCTTAAGGGTCAACATGTGTGCACGCATAATTTCTATATTAATTTTATCAACTTTAGTTTTAAATAATTAGAACAATAAAAATGATAAAAGCCTAATATTAAGACAGATTTACACACCATAGACACTAGATGATAATCATCATCATTCAGCGTTTTTCTATTGGAGCAATTAACCGGTTAAATACCGGAAAAGGGATTAAAAAGGCCCAATAGAAAATCACCTTCTCTGGCATTTGCCCGAGAATGGCGGTGAAGATTTCACCGGCAAAAATCCTCCAAAAAGTAGGATTTTTAGCGGTGAAATACCGATGAGCCTACAATGGAAAACTGCACCATTCCGCCTCAGTGCGCAAGCCAGTTAAGATAGGGGATGACCAGTAGTTGTATTTAGTGAAATGCTATGGCAAGTCACTAGCAACGTGCAGTATGTGATTATATGTATTAACAGGGACTAAACCAAAATGTTTCTTTTAACTATAATTTATTAGAATCGTTAATTACTATACTATACAATATAGGACATCATGATGTATTATATACAAATGATATAGGCCTATGTAAGTCTACAGAATTAATAAAATTATTAACTTGATAGGGGCCTACACTTTTTATACTGTCTACCGACATTTACTAGATGCCGTTTATATTTATCATA
This sequence comes from Ophiothrix spiculata, assembly GCA_000969725.1. Taxonomy (NCBI): domain Eukaryota; kingdom Metazoa; phylum Echinodermata; class Ophiuroidea; order Amphilepidida; family Ophiotrichidae; genus Ophiothrix; species Ophiothrix spiculata. The sequence continues at coordinate 139,650 of JXSR01S053835.1, forward strand.
TTCAAATTGTACAGTCAGTTATATTATTTTCCTGATGCAATTTAGTGTCAGGTATTTCACCGGTATTGCAATGCAATAGAAAAACGTCTCTCACCGCTATTATCCGGAAGCCCTGTTAACCGGAATGATACTGTAAGTTCAATAGAAAAACGCTGATTGTCTTGCATAGAGAAACCTTGAGCTCTGCAGCCAGTGGATGATGATAAGACACAAGACAAAAAGAAAACATTTGAATACATTATCTGCTCGTGTTGTGTACTGTAATTAAAATATTATGACACTTTCTTGTTTTATCTATAGATACTACTGCTTAGCTGCAGCAGCAGCATTGCTGAAATATACCGAGTTCATCCAGAACACAGTATATGCACCAAATTCTTTGAAAGTTGTGTTTAGAGGGAGTGAACAGTCAACTATGATAGGTAAGTTTTAGACATGAATGCTTATTACCTTTTTATACAAGTATTGGTGAAAGTTGCTGTGTCTGTATATGTGATGGCTCACCCCGAAAGGGGAGGGGGGGACTTTGCAGATGATATCAATTTTGATTTTATCATTTCATCTGTTATAGCATTTTCTAAGCTTTAAAAAGACACCTTACTTGTTGAAATTGGTCAAAAATTTGCTGGAAATTCTTATTATTTTCTTTATTTTTTGCTGCCTATTTTCACCAGTTTCTTGAAAAGTGTGCTGTTGCAAAGTCCCCCCTTTTGGGATGAGTCATCACATATATGATCACAATATTGTAGTAGGAATTACCAGAATTTTGCAGTAGCTTGATATTCAAATTGATGCATTTAGCATTATCTGTTTTGCATTTGCAGAATGGATATGTGGTGCTGATTTTGAACCTCGTGGTCTTGTGCACCTCTAGGATTGCACTTTACTTCTTCAGTGCTCATAGTCGCATTCAAACTGACATATTCACCTCTGTGAATGTGCACATAGCTTCTATGTTCTGTCTTTGCTCAGATCTTCATTTTTCTTAAGCCAATAAGGTTTATACAAAAGCCCAATGATTCTTTACTCAATTTCAATAAGTTTTGATGACCATAATATATTTAAAAATCAAAATCTGCTGGAAAATAATTAAAATGTCTAAGCCATTGACGATATCTGTAAATATCATTATCAATTTAAATTCTTATTAAACATTTTTTCAGATGCAACAACAGCCAGGAACCTTGAGCTTGTACAGAACTTGAAAGATGTAAAAAGTGAACACACTTTATTTGGCGTACTTAACTACACCAAAACAATTGGAGGTGGTAAGCTAACTGCAAATAAAAGTTGGCAAATTAACTTCTCAATAACTTTAGCAATTAATAAGAGTAACTATTATTTTTCAACTTAATTCCTGAATGCACACAAAGTCATGGAAGACTACTACTGGAATGCTACCGTCTAAATATTCATGAATTAAATCCACAAACAGTACAAAATAGCAAAATGGTATTAAAACCAGCGATGGTACATGTACAGCCAATTAAATATGTTGTATGTTAAATTTCTAAGAATATAGCCCATTAAGGGCTGTCTTAAAGTATGAGACAAACAAGACATGAAAAGGCAGCAGATAAATTATTCTAATGGTAATGAAATTAATTCAAAGTGCTTTGACCTTTGAGAAAGGTGCTGTATAATTAATTACCTTAAGGGTGAAGGGAATCCATCTTCTCAGGAAAATGTGAATCCTAACTATTTTTTAATCATGAAAAGATAAATAGTTTCCACTGCCTTTGCGGGGACTCGAACC
>JXSR01S053837.1:0-17840 GCA_000969725.1 Ophiothrix spiculata
TTTTTTTATTTTCAAAACAGATTGATAAAATGGAACAACCAGATGCACCAGAAGAGAGAGAAGCTCAGGCTTCTGAAGCAGCTGATGCAGGGAGCACTGTGAGTATTCCATGTTTGCTTTTGAAAGAGTCTAACATTTAGAAACTTTGCAAGCATGGTTTTAGCCAGTGACCTGTCAACTGATGCATTGATACATCCTATTAGCATGCTAGTATACAAATATTAACTGCTTATGAGTGTGATGGTAAAAATATACCATCCCGAATTGAAAGATTGATTGTTCCATTTCACGAGCCAGCCGATAGGCGAGTGAAATGGTACAATCAATCTTTCAATGAGGGTTGGTATAGTTTTACCATCACACAAATATAAGCAGTTAATATTTGTTTTATATAACTCATCTTCTAACACATTTAAACTTTTGTACTTGCCCATTACCCATGTAGCAGAAAGCAATATAGGTCTAGTTTTGATATACTATCAAACGGATGAAAGTGATAGTAAAGACTATCAAACGGATGATAGTGATAGTAAAAATGGTCATGTGTTACTGTCTTACCAATCAAATGACTAGAATCTATGGATGCGGTATATAATTCACTTCAACTCACTCCTATCCTGTATGTACATACATTGTATGTTTGATGTGATAGATACTGACTTTAGTTATGAAAGAGAACTGATCATCTGATCATTTGTGAAAGATTTCCCCAAGGGAAAAGGAAGTAGCTTGCAATTGATCTGCAATACACATACTGCAGAGTTCCCTTGCTCTCAATTCATTAACATTTTTCAGTATTCAGGCTAAGATGCTTCCTGTAAGGAAGAGATTTTTACTTGAAATTCTGCTGAATTTTAAAACGGTTTTGGTATTTAGAGAATAAAAGATACAATTTAAATAAATAAATAAATACTCGATCTGTTACCTCGATCATAAGAACATGTTACCTTGATCATAAGAACACATTCAAATCCAGACATGGTAAACAATTACTGTTTTGGAAATACAAAATATGAACATACTTACTGATCTGGTGAATAAAATGTAACAAGTTAACAGGAGGACCTTTGTAATTTTTCACCACATCAGGATTTGAAGTGGAGCTGAGGGGGTTCTTATGATCAAGATTATAGGGTATGACATATTTATAGAGGATAGCCTCATCAGTACATCGTGTTGTGGTTTTTAATGTGCGCCTCCACTGCATTTTATGCTGAATGCACAGTCATGTATTGTCTCATAACGGATAGCCAAAATTTTCATTTACTAGTATATCAGGCAGTAAAATCACACTCAGAAACCAAGAATTAGATTTAGATTTTTCGTAAATCTGTACTTGAATTTGATGACCAGTTACTAAAATATATTTTCATATTGATTGATAAACACGTAGTTTAACTTAATAATTCTAAAATCTTTATTTTTGATTGATATGTATATCATTAAAAGTGAAACTGATTTTTAACTTTTCATGCACACACGCATCCTTGGCTCTACACTATACCTCTTCTTATTACCATAATTTTCATATTGTCTTTTCTAGGACTGTAGAATTGTCAGTGTGTTTTCGCTAGCTGAGGAGCCCATGGAAATGGGTACATGTAGCGCTGATCAAACTGAAACTACCGAACCTGAACAGAGTGATGATGTACAAACTAGTACACCTAACCTGGATCCTAATCCACCTAATCCAGAACCAATCCAGAACATTGAGTCGGATACTTCTGTAGGAGAGGCTGATGTACAGGAAATTGATGAAACTTCTGAAAAAGTTGAAAGTTTACTAGTAAGTCTGATTTTGATGTGATCTTTATTTATTGATCATTTTTTCTTTCCATAGTGGATGCAATCTCAAATTGCTTGTAGTGTGCCCTTTTTTGTCTCCTTTTCTTTTTTCTTCTTTTAAAGACGATCGCGGTGTTAATTTACAGGGCAGTGTTACAGAATATTTTGGTCAGTCTGGTGGGAAGATTTTGACAAAACGCGCATGTGGTAACTAAGCCTGCAGATTTCGGGTTTTTTCACTCCAGGGACTCGTATTTTATTTTCGAACAGGTACCCGGGACTCAAATCATATTTTAAGATTCAAAATGTAAGTTGAAAAGGCACCAGTCGGAAACACAGAAGTAGTGTACAAGTACCAAAAGTTACACTCGAGTCTTTGCACTATACTGTAGGGCACATTTCAGGCTTAAAAACGGCTGATTTAATACAGTACTGACGCGTGTATAGTCCCACCATTTTTTTACCTCAAATTTTATTCAAATTACGAGTGGGACTTAAATGGGGGAACTTACATAAATCGATGTTTAATGTGGTAATATTATTTTCGCTGCTTCGTGGAACTACTACAATCACGATTACGAATGTCTGACAAGTATGATAGCACCGTTATTTAACCATGAACAACGCCATCTGTTGACGAACATTCAACAGTCTGTTAACTATTTTTTGCATCTGATGAATGTTCGTCAACAGATGGCGTTGTTCACGGTTATATAACGGTGCTATCATACTTGTCCGACATGCGTAATCGTGATTGTAGAAGTCAAAATGGTGACTCCACGAAGAACAGATTGCGATGTTTGTAACAAAACAGAGAGAAATCGGCGATCTTCCTGCAAGAGACATCGCATGTTTGATAAAGTTTGCAACTATTTTTGGAAGTAGATTTTGATATTTGATAATTTTTAAGGTCATTTAGCAACTTATTGCCGCCAGTGAAATGATTATTGGAATATTTTGGTAATGATAATTTGGCGACTCAACTTATGCACTGTTTTTTGGGTTTCGAGTAGGCAAATTTGGTGGGACCCGGGACTCGAAAGCAAAACTGGACTCGAAAAAACCGGGACTCACTTGCAGGCTTAGTGGTAACTAAGCATAAGATTTGCGCATTATACACAAAATGCAATGCGCACACTTGTTATTTTTGCATTGTCTAAGTCTTGGATAAACTGATAAGCTTGGAACAAAACAAAAAATAACACGAAATGGTATCGAGTACTCCGACTCTACAGGCCTTCAGTGATCAAACTTTTTCCTACACTACAAAATGCTGATTTTTACATATTTGCTACTTGTAGAATTTTTTAATTTTTGTCTGTTCAATTATGAATGTCAAGTAGATGTCAAATCGATAAAAAAAATATGGAGTCACTGACTGTTTTAAAAAGATAACGTGAGATGAAATTACATTGGGTAAAATCTAAAAAAAATGATTATCATCACCCAAAATTCAGTTGTATAACATAGAACAGATAAAGAACACTTGAGTTTTCAAGTTATCGTCCATAAAAGGAAAATGACGTCATCATATATGACGTCATAGTGCACCTAGATGACCCAATTTTTATTGCTTAATTTTGAAGTTTAGACTCTTATTCATTAGCTGACAAAAATAAACAAAATAGGAACTTATCAACGCGATCGTCCTTAACACTTTCATTGTCCATATCTCCAATATCTGAATAATCAAATGAACTTATGTTCAAGGCTTGTCCATGTGGTAGCAACAAAATTTAATAGTCAAAAATAATACCAAAATCATGAAAGATTAAAGCACAAAATATATGAATACACAGTGATTTGGTCTTGATCAATCCTAATCAATCATTGCTAGTCTCCTATATAATACGAAAACACCAGTTCACAATGGTGTAGGAAAGTGATACGCTATGGAGCTTGTAACCGAGTCTGATTGCTTACTTTTTACTTCAAGGTTTATCAGAGTTAAGTATGGAAGCTTTGATTTGTTTTTATTGAGAGAGTAGACTTTATAGTTGCTAGAACTATTAGGCCTAAAAAAATTTGTTGTGTTGCCCTTTTCCAACCGAACCTAAATCAGGCAAAAATAAGGTCGGGTTGTTGTTGTTGGTTTTTTTTTTAATTCAATTTTTTCTATTAAACTTAATGGGCCGTATTCTCGAACGATGTTTATCTAAACGTTGGTTAGACATAAAATGCGTTTAGTTAAAATCTGATTTTAGCTAAACGCTCAGCAAATATTTAAACAGCGCGTCTAGTAAACATCGGCATTTAAAACCAATAAATATCATCCCCAAAACTGTGCACGTAAGAGATATGCACTAGTGAACTTTATATAGTTGAATTAATAGTAGGTCCCTAGTCAATACAGATTTCTACGCCTCATCAATTACACGGCTTGTTTTATTTTATGAAGTGATGCCTCTGTACAGTGTTGAATTCGTGAATACAAGACCTACGCTATGCAATAGCTAGAACACAGTATCACCATGTTTATAATGACAATTCATGGTATATTTTCATAAAGAACACAATGTGAGTGTTTATTTTTCGTCATGGTCATGTCCATATCGTCATATTATCATTTTCAAGCATTATTCATTAAAATCATTACATTTTTAAAGCATATAGTAATAAAAAAGCTGTCGGATACATGATGAAAATACAATTTAAACACACCTTAAACTACCCCCTGACCTAGTTTAGTTTTAAACGCATTTTAGAGCAGTTTAACTACAAGTGGTTAAAATTTAAAAGGTGATTACAATTAGTCACTCTTTGAGAATTACGTTTATCCTTTTTGTGGTTTAAATCGCGATTTAAACATTGATTAGCGTTAAACATCTTTCGAGAATACGCCCCAATGTTTCTAACACAGAAACTCATAATAAATGTGTTAAATTAATAAGTCTTTGGTGTCCTGTCAGAAATAACATCTTGTTATGTCATCATAACCGAGTCTGATTGCAACACATTTTTTTTTTCTAAATTAGTCTTGGCATGTTTCAATCTTTTTTCCCTGTGTAATGTTTTTTTAGGGCATCCCTTTAATTTATTGTTCTTCAATATTGGGTTCTGCCTGGTGTTTTCACCAAATGTTATAAATGAATAAATAAATCATGACTTTAACATGCATTGTTTTTAGAGATTTTAAAGTTCAAAATGACCTTCAGGAAAGGTAATAAAAAAAAATCTCAACTGACTAACCAGACTTTAATTTATCCCCCAAAGGGCAACATAACATAACAACACAACAGCTGTAGGGTGATTCCAAACTTATGTTTGTGACCAAAAAGTTGAAAGATATCTCTTTTAAATGGTTACAGAACCTACGAGTTTGTTGTTGTTAATGGTGCCTACTGATGTTGTCAAGACTTGTAGGTGTTTAAATTCAAAGTAAAAATTCTCTAACATCTAGTGAATTTATAATTTGCACTTTACATAGATGATGGGTAACATATTTACAAATATTTCATAAAAGTGGTAGAAAATTCTATAGTCAGGATTTCTTTTAATGCAGTGTTTGGTTTGGTAACGTTTGTGTCATTTTGGTGTAACTTTTTGGTGACATTTTAAAAATTAAAACATGTGCTAATTCATGCACGGATAGAAAAACCAGAATAAAAAAGTTAATTCTTTGCTTGAAGTCAAAAAAGGTTTTCTTTTCTATGGAATGAGCCTGTAGCATAATGGAGAGTCTTTGGTGCCAGACTGGATGGGGTTAGTGCACTCTTCAATCTAATACTTGATGTGATATAACAACAATTATTATAGTTTATCTTGATTACATGTTACAAGAGAAATAAAAGATGTACAGATGTATACATTTCAAGGAAAATGAATATAGATTGCAAGTTTATTTTATGTTTTCATGTATTTTTCTTTCAGCAGCCGGTATCTGATTCAGTTACAGATCAGTTACCTGAAGTTTCTGAGGTGCCAGAAAAAACTGGAGAAGACATATCCAAACTTGACGAAACCAAAAGCACAGAAGAAGATCAGTCCAAACTGGATGAAACCAGTGCATTGAGTAATGTTGCTGTAAGTTTTCACACCATTTTAATTTCTTTTGCGCTGCCTTTGGGAAGTCATTACATTCAGTTTGTATTTTCTAGAGTTGCAAAAAGGTTAATTAATGCAAACCTTAGCAGTGTTTCGAAGGTTTTTAACTTGTGCCAGTTCGACCAAAGTTGACAGAGGTGCTTGCTTTAAAATCACCAAAATTGAAAATTGGTTGAACAAACATAAAAAGCATCTTCCTCACACCTTTTCAAAAACCAATTTTCCAAAATCCTGCGCCAACTGCGCACCATACGACCTTAGTAAAAACATTGAATGTAACAGCTTTCCAATTTGCTATAGTCAATGAACCATTGAGATGAAATATCTCGCCATAGGACACAAACGTGGTGGCCATAAAACTTGCCAAACTACCAATGCACCCATCAGAGTTCTGCTTTGTTCCTTTTACAAACCACACAAGCTGAAGGTGTCTGGTACTCTAGTACTCAGTGGATATTTGGGTATTTTTGGCCTCCCAGATTTACCAGAGGCCCTCAAAAAAATTGAAAAATAGCTTACATATTAGTTGCATTTATTCAAAATGACAGTTTCATTTGGTTTACCAAAATGTGCTTTTGAAGAGCAGCTTGCTCTGTGAATATGTATTAAAGGTGTGTGTTCCGATCACTTTCACTCAAAAAATCAAATTGGAGATTTGATACCACATGAAAGCTTATATGTTTCTCATAACCTCTGTAAATGTTCACGCCTATATTAGATATGGTGAAAAAAGTGCTGAATTAATGGAATATTTTGTTAACAAAAATAGATATCCTATATGTTTCTATAGGTCACTCTAAGACACATATTTGCCTGTAGCATTAATTGGGCTCAAGGTATGAGAATGAAACTTTACGATTGCTTTATATAGGTGATGACCCTTCATTTAAATATGAAAAACAGAAAGTTAAATTTTTCACCAGATCGGAATACAGATAAGGATGGTCAAGTAAAAACGGTTTACGAATGGGTAGCAAAATTCAAAATCCCCCCACCTTCCCTCAAGTACATGTAGAAGTACATGTACATTATGTTGACATCTATTGCACCAAATTAGATCAAATATCTCAAGTTTCCAAGTAGGACCATGAAAGGAGTTTCCAATATTGGACCATGATAGAAAACATTCTTAGAAACAGATACATCTTTTCACAATTCTATGGATCTTTTTTTTTTTTTTTTTTTTTTTGGTGCATGGAGTGTGAAAATTAGACTATTCTTTAACAGGTTACAAAATTATGTATTTTTGCTTTGCCTAGAATGTGGCAGAAAACTTGACTACAACAACCGATGTGGAACCGATTGATGTGGAAGTTGAAGATATTAGTCAGGATAGTACGTCTACCCCTGATGAAGGATTAGACCTGGCCATTGAAGCCACTCAACCATATCCGGTAGTAAGTAGACCAATGTATGTGTGGTGAACATTAAAGATTGAGCTTGGATTGAAAATCTTTTTTTTTTTTTAAATGTGTACCATATAAATGCACTCACTTTATCATTAAGCTGGCATCAGGGTGTCGATTCAACAAACAACATCTTTTGCAATTCAGAGATATCAAGATTTAGTAGCGCTATTTTGCATAATTGATGCTGGTCAAGCATGACAAGGAAGAGATTACGCATGTGACAATTCTAATGTCACCGTGATGTTGCAACAGACACCCTGAAGCCAACTTTTACTGTTTTTATTTCATTACATCTATCCCCTATCCAGTTTATTGACTGGTTTCATTCAATCCATTATTTTTGGAAAAGTTTGGCTCTGTAACTCAGCAATGGAAAAACAAACATAGTAAAGTATTGATAGGTGAAAAGTATTGATTGATTCATTTTTAGCACCAAACTATAATAGACCATATTTATAATTAACATACTCCCGCCGTTGATGGGTAAATCCACAGAATCGGACAGGGAATCGGAACTTAGAACGAGGCCAAGTATGATATATACCCTAGTTGTCCTCGCTCTGAGTTCCGTGGATTCTGTGGATTTACCCCATCAACGGAGGGAGTATGTCAATTATTATTATTATTAAATATGGTCTATAGAATAAATCTACATAAATTCTATGTTTCATTCAGATTCTTCAATGAAAATTATGAAACCATTTTCAGTCATAAACGGGATCTTTGTCTGACTTACTTATATTTCCTTGGAATATTCATAAATGAGGGGGTATCAAAAGGTTTTAGTTTTTAGTTTTTTAGAAGAAATAGAGCCCAAAACATTATTTTATTATGAGATCTTAAGGCATCTTTACATAGTTGCTGTGCAAAGTAACACATTCGCCCAACTTAACTGTCTGCAGTCCATCATTGTAGAGATCGTTTCTACTATAGAAAATCACTTTTTTATTTTGATGAAAATCAATATTTTCAGGTCAGCCATGTTGATCATGGCATTCATCGACAGATTTCCATAATCTTAGTGCCAATGGAAAGAGGAGACCCTACCCTATATTTTCTTATCAAACAACTAAAGTTTGGTGTGTCATCATAGAATTTCTGGGCACTGGGCCTAATCTACGTCACAAGTCAATGCAGGTTATGTGGTATATTCATGACATTATCGCCACCTGTAAAGAAAATAAAACTACTTATGCAGTAGGGCAGCCAGCGGCCTTTTACGTCAAATATTTAAACATTAGCGAAGTCCCGCGTAGCCTTACGCAGCAGTTTTGGTAAGCAAAAATAACCCAAAAAGATAAATATTTTTCAAAAATTTCGATTTCGAATTTGCATTCTTGAAAACAAACGCTTTAAACGGGAGTATGTTTCAAAGACTTCAAATTATATGGTTATTTAAAATCATTGAGATTGAAGATGTTTTAATACTTGATCATATCACTTTTGTAACAAATTTACGGCAAGAAAACTTCACAAAATTACTTTCAAAACCAATCCTGTCGAACTGCGTTTCATCTATATTTTCAAAATTACGAGGTGCCCATCTCTGAATTTCTGGAAATATAAAGATCTATTGCTGATCTACAACCTGCTCTTATTGTTTTTTTTTTTCAAAATTATTTGACAAGAAAGGATTTTGTTGATATTTATTTGATTTCTGAATATCATGTCACTATTTTTACCCCATCAGCCTACCAGAGCTGCCAACTCTCCCGGATTCTGCGGGAGACTTCCGAATTTAGACCCAATCTTCCGACATCCCGCAAAGTAACAAAAATCACCCGGAAAGTCTCTCTAGCGTAAAAAAATAAAATAAAGCATATCGTAAGGAGAGCCTTCCCATCCTCTCTGGCAAAATAAAAAATAGACTAAGTCATTAAGCCCCTCTAGAATTGTATATATTAAAGTAATAAGTGGCGTAACTTAATAGGAAGTTTTTTCCAACGGGTTAATGACCCAAATTGTAAAATGTTAGGTTAGTCCCAATATGATTAAGTTTTGAAACTGTCATAAATGTTGTATAAACAGTTGTAAATGCTGTCAAAAATGTTCCAAGGGTCTCTAAAGTGCTAAATTCTTCGAGCTTCAGCGGGGCGCTGCCCATGGACCCCACTAGATCTCCCTCATTCCTGAATGTCAATGTTGGCAGCTCTAGCCTACTTCTTAATTTTAGGCTTTATTTCGTTTGCGTAATTAGGAGGGCAAGCGTGTAAATTCTTCCGCGTTACGCTACTCCAGGCGGGTTTTCTAAACATCGCACAGTGGAAAATACGTGTTTGCCTCTCAAAGACAGGTAAAAATGGCCGTAAAATGTGTTAATCGAAGGCTTATTTTATGGTTATTTATTGTTAATTTCATGCTTTCTTGGAGGGTGCCCATCTCTAAAAATAGGCGGCTTTTATAAATCAAAGTTTGTTCTGACGGATTAAAATAATGTTGAATACTGTAAAGCGTTGTATATTTTTTTATTCAGAGAACAAAAATGTAAACAAACTAGTTACAAGTCATAATTTTACAACAAAAACTTTGGATGAAGATTGTACAACTATAACTGAATAATATTTGTAAAGAAAATATGGGTTTGAAAGTGTATTTCCCGAACTTTAATGTGATAACTTTAGAAATCCAGGTAGATGAACATAATTATTTTTATTGCTTGGAGAAAATATTTCAAAATATCCAGGGAAACAACATCATCTTCGACCCCAAAAGTGCGCAGTTCAGAGCTGCAAAGTCCTTGTGTTTAATAATGTTGTCGGCATCCTTTGATCTCGTGTTTTGGCTGTCCTACAGTATGAGAACATATTTGCACCATAATGTATAAGGACATGTGACTATTCTGGCAAATATTATCGATATATCTCCTTTCCTTTTTGATACCCCATCGGACATATACCATCATACAGTGCACTCCCACCCCTGGGCATGATGCATGCATTACACAAGATTCTGATCAAGCATTTGAACAAGACTTAATTTACATTGCATCGTATGTGAACATTGAACCTGGTGATGATGCCAGGATTGACAAAACAGGGAAGAAACAACTGGGGAGGACATTTTGCGAACAAAAATGATTGAAAGAAACATGGCAGAATTTTAGGTTATGCATGTAATGCATGTGTGTAGCATTTCCAGGCATTTTCTAATTTCAGCTAAAATTTGATATGAAATCTGTAAGTAGTTCCCTTTTTCATTTTCTTCTCGATGTCTTCATCTTTGTAGGATATACACAGTATGGTGAAAGTAGAGAGAGACACTAACCCTCATTATCTGAACACTGTTACTGTAAGCACCATTTTTGTTTCCATTACCTTAATTTTTTTCTTTGATTTCTTATTATCAGTATTTTCATTTCTTTGTACTTTGTATGCATCTTAACACACCCTTATGAAGACACTCAAATCGACATGTGAGTGCAAAAAAGTCATATCTGCTATAACTGCCATATGGTATAATTATTGAACACCTTATTACTAGAATGCACAAAATCATAACAATTTCTCTCCCATAAGTCAGTAACTCTTGAAATGGTTCTTCAAACGAAATCTCCACCTGAAGAACCATTTCAAGATCCACTGTCCCAAGACGGCATTCCACAGTGTGCAATGCAAAATTATGACAAATGGCAGCTATTGCATGTACAACATCCTCAGGTCAGTTGCTTTACAAATGGTTCTTGTCACCTGAAGAATCCTTTCAGAGCCACTGGACTTTCCACAGTGTGCAATGCAAAATTATGACAAATGGCAGCTATTGCACATATATATACATTATCCTTAGGTCAGTTGCTTTTCAAATGGTTCTTGTTACCTGTAGAATTATTTCAATAGCCACTGACCCAAAGCTGGACACATAGTGTGTGCACACAAATCCACAAAAAATGGTAGCTATTGCACTTGCAACTTTCTTGCATTTACTTGAAGATTTTGTCATGCTTACAATTTTTTTTTACATTTTCAAGTTACTTCCCATGATAACCCTAACCCCACCAAATCTCACAAAATCACTTTTCACAAAATCAAAATCCATATACATCATAGACCCGAGCTAGGTTCGAATCCGGATAGGATCACACATTTTTAACATGTAAATTTGACCTGGGGGCCTCTGATTGTAAAAGTGGGGTAGTCAGCGAGCAGAAATTGGTGGGAAAGGGTATCTTTCTTAGGAATTGTCTTGGACTGCAATAGGGGTATCAATTTCACTTTATTGGAGAAAAAGGGTATACTTTTAGAAGCACAAATTAGCACTTAGGAATTAGAATATGAATTAAGAAAAAACTCTGAAAAATCTGGGAAAAACTGAAAAATTCCCCGGACCTTAAGATAAGTTATCTTTAAAGACGCCATTTCACTCTTATCTTTTATAATTGCAGATTGCAGCTGTAGACCAACCATCAACAAGCTCAGCTGTTTCCACAGCATCCTCAGTTCCAACAACAATGGATGAGAAGCCAACATCAATGCTTTCTGAAGATGACTCTACTACGGATCTTCTAACCTGCCAGATCTGTCTATCTGAAATCATTAATCCCAAAAGTCTCCCGTGTCTTCATACTTTCTGTCAGTCATGTCTCGTCTCGTGGGCAAAGAAATGTCCTCGAATCCTGACGTGTCCAACATGCCAGGAAGAGTGTCCTCTTCCACAGGAAGGCATTGACGGACTCAAAGGAAACTTTTTTGTCACTAAACTCAAAGATCGTAGTAATCTGAAGAGAAAACTTGCTTCTCCTGAGAAAATTGTGTGCTCTGCTTGTGAGAGCGGGTTGGAGTCTGACTCACGTTGCTTAGACTGCAATGACTTTTTGTGCTCAAAGTGCGTAGATATGCATGAGACACTTAGAATTTTAAAAAGCCATCAGGTGATTAAGCTTACAGAGCTGAAGTCAGGTAAGGTTAATCTCTTTAAAGTTCCTAAACAGCAGCAGGAACAGTGCACAAAGCACATCGGTCAAGTTATGTGGTTTTATTGCGAGACTTGTAGTGCCTTGATATGCAGGGATTGTACGGTGGTTGATCATTGCCGTCCAGAACATACCTATGTGAATTTAGTAGATGCCATTAGGGGACAAAGACAAAACATCAAAGGATTATCTGATGATTGCAAGAAGATCCTGAAGGATGTAGAAGCTGAGATTGACAGCTTGCAAAGACATGAAAACCAGTTAGCGAGTGCTGTGAACCAAGCCTTGAGTGGGGTTGATAGCGCGGCTGATCGCGCCCTCGCTGATCTTCAGGAATGTGTAGAGGCCAAACGAAGTGACCATCTGACACGAATAAGACAGATAGAAGGAGAGCGTAAGGCTTCTGTCAACTGCCACAGAGAAAAGTTGTTGTCTTTGACGACCAGACTGAAGACTGCATTGGATCTTGGCAAACACATCACTGAAGTTGGGTCTGAATTTGAAATTGCTTCTACTTTTCAGTCTCTCTTGGGTACATTTAGACAGCTAAAAGGCACCAAGTTACCCGCCATAAAGAATGAGCTCAGTAAGTTGTCTTTTGAAGTCAATGAAGGCCCCTTATTCACCATACATGAACTGGGCTCTGTAAAATCATACGATAAATGGAAGTTGGTGTCTAAATTTGGCCGCGGTAATGATGGATCAAAACCGATTACAAAAGCGTGGGCTGTAACGGTAACCAAAGATGGAAATATTGCAGTAGCAAATAACAGCAGCTCTGGCAATGTGAGTGTCCATAGCAGACAGAGCCCTCATCAGACACTTCTGCATTTAGAAACATCAAGTGGTCTAGGCAAGAATCCGTCTGGTTGGAAATCGTTCCCACGCGGTGTTGCCGTCACCAGAAACGGCCATTTCTATGTGACGGACAACACTATGTTCGTCAAAGAATACGATTCTAATGGGAAATTCATCCAGCAATTTGGAGCAGTACATCCTAGTGGAGAAGAATCAGACAAGATGAAGATCACGTTAGATTCAGTGGCTGTTAGTAGGAATGGTCAACTTCTTGTGGGTCCCAACCAACATAAATTCCTAAGCGTCCACAATTCAGAGAACTATCATATCCGGTCTTTTTACGTTGCGATTGAGCCTCACTTTATTGCCACATCTCTTGGAGGTGATGAGATAGTGCTTAGTTCACATATCAGCAATGCAGTACATGTAGTCGATAGACAAGGAAATACTCTGCATATTCTAGAAAGTGATGCGATCCCAGTGTGGCGCCCTCGTGGTTTGTGCTGCACAAGAGAAGGGGAAGTCCTCGTATCCAATGCGATCAAGGACAAATCTGGTGAAGCAGCTGGGATTTATAGGTTTACTCTGCGAGGGAAATATTTGGGTTGTTTGACTAAAGATGTTGTAGTGCCATATGGATTGGCATTGTCACATGATGAACAAACCCTGGTTGTGGGAGATAAGAAAATGGTCTCGGTATTTGAACTGAAGTGAATCGATTCATACTATGTGTACAAGACTATTTTTATAGATAGATAGATTTGGATCATCTCATGGGCATGAGTATCAAGTGAGATGTAAGTATAATGGCACCCAGAACAGTACCAGTGCAACATTAAGTGATTCCACATTGATCTCAAAATTTCCCATAACTATTTTCATATTATTTTAGCATACCTCTAAATTGTCTATTTTGTATAAAAAAATGATCTAAATGTCTCTTAATATCATCTAATCATATAGATGATGTTTGTGAAGGTAATTTTGAAAGATATGCTTATTGACCAATTGTAAATGAGAAAACTATCATATAGCATCGGGCGAACATTCAGGTGTTTGTTTGCTTTCAAGACCTTTGCCCAGATTATTGTGGTGAGAAAAACCCTACTAACAATGTAACTCTATGGAGGGAAATACCAGCTCTTGGTATTTTTGATTAATTTTCGCAAATTTTCAAAATGTTATAATGATGCCATAACCATGCGAGGTATGTGGTATTCAATCCATAACATGATGACACACAGCTTATCATTTCGCATACTTCCTTGTCGACAAAAAAGAAGGAAAATTTAGGGTTGCCTGGCTAAAATCTTGTTTTCACATGGAAAAGTCAACAGGAGTTATTTTAGGTCATAAGGACGCGTATGACATAGGTCCGCTTCCGGCTATGAAGGATGTCACTATTATTGGAATCATTAAATTTCCTACAAATCAAATCTGCAGGGTGCGTATGATGAGAGCGTGTGCGACTACGCATCGGTAATGAAAATGCGCGGCGCGTATCTTGATTGGTTGCTTGACGCGGCGATTGCGTGAAAAGAAAAGTCTTTCGTACTGCTTGAGGCGAGACGCTTGTTAACTGTAGGCATTTGTTGCGTTCAAAATTTCATGATTTGTAGGAAATTTAATGACTCCAATAATAGATTATCACATAGAATTGAAAACTTGTCCAGATTTAAAAAAGGTTAACCATATGAATTGAGTGTTAAATATTCCAACATTTTATATTTATTGCTGTGCCTGCACAGTGCACATCAGTGTGGACCATAATACTTCCGTTTCTAATTTTGATCATTTTTGTGTTATCAAATGTTCTTAAGAGTTTGAACAAAATTGCATATAGGTTCTTTCATCTTCCTTGTTTGTCATTGTAAACCAGTGATGATTATTCAAAGAAGTCATTCTGAAATTTAAAGCCTTGCATCAATATAGATAAAAAAAGGAGGAAAATGTAAATTGGCTAATATTACTGGTGTTATATTTTTACATGACTGGCTTAAGTCAAATGTAATTGAAACTGAGACAATAATACCTGAAATATGTGCAAAATGTAAAGGAAAATTGATATTATTTTGACCATTCTGAAAAATTGAGTTGAAATCATTGTTCAAAGTAATGTCCATCCTCTGTATTTTTTTTTCTTTATCTTTTTAAAATTCCAAATTTGAAAAGAATTTTGACTAAATTGTTTTATTTCCCATTTCAAATCGGTAATGTACATGAATTCTTTGTTACTATTTCAGTTTTGAACATATCATTTTGTTTTAAAAGAAAGTTATTCTATATAAAGATTATTATTGATGTTTTATAAAGTTAATTTACATGAAAATTTAAGATAGGTTAGAAAGTTCTATTGAATTGTACTTGTGATCGAAATTAAACATTATATATAAATTATATTTTCAGTTTAAGAATAAAGATAAAATATTGTTAGAACATTATGCAAATCATGGCAGTGTAGGCCATATTAAAATATATTTTTATAGAGTGTATCATGCTAATACTAGTTTATGTGACATGATTAAGGAGATGAGTGGGATGTCGGAAATACTGATTTTGATGTCAAGTTGCAAAATGCTGAAATTGTCAATTTGGCCTCATAATCATTTGAACAGTTGAAGTCCTATTGGAATCAATCTTGGTTTATTGATATAATGTAAGAAGCCTCATGTTGATGTGGTGAAAGGTCACATACCAAGGTCAAAGGTCATATAAGGTCAAGCTGTAAATAGACTGATAATGTCAATTTTGCCTAGTTTGAAAAGTTACAAGTCCGAATGGAACCTGGGTTTTGGATATAATATTAGAACACTAAATTGAACAATATTGACAGCCCGAAACAAGGGCTATATAATATAAGAACCCGTATATTTTGGAATCGCGTCAGCCAGGGGGATCTTGTTGTTCCAGGGAACCAGTATTTTTTTGGCCTTACTAATGTAATATATTTCTAGCTATGTAAATATGTCTAAAGATGATGATCATAATACATTGCAGCTGTAAAAGAAGAATGTATAAAAAGTATGTAACTATCTGATATTCAAGAAATTTATTAGAGAAATGATATATTGACCTATAGTTTTGTACAATAGATTTTGATTTTGTTAAAATAATCCCTTTTGTTGTAACAGTGAAATACAGGGTGTATCAAAAAGAAGTTTACAGTTACAGGGGTGTGAGAGTTCAGCTTTTTAGCTTATTTCACCTTTTTTATGCCTCCAAAAGAATCATAATTTCAGCTTTTTCTTTCATTTTCAGCCTGTTTTGAGCATTTTGTCACCATTTTCAGCTTTTTTATCACCTTGCTCTCACACCCCTGCAGTTAGAAACCTTCTTCCAATTCAAAAAGTAAAATGTATGCTATAGGTTCATGTTAAGTTATAAATGATAAATAAATCAAATACTGGAACTAATTTTTTTAACATTGCCATATTGCAACCATAACCAATGGGCATCTGATTCCTGGGGATGAAAATGTGACAGGCTTGATTCTTGATTTATTGGTTCATGTTCAGTTATTAGTAGACGACAATTGTCGTTCCAGAAGAGAAAAATAATGAATGTGTGACAATAGAAAAAATATTGTTAATTTTATAAATGGTGAACAAAATCAGTTGTACAAAAGTGTATATGTTTTGGATGTTAGGCAACTGTTTTACATGATAAAGAAGAACAAATAAGGCGAAACAAATCACTTTTAACATTTGACGGTCAATACTTTTCCATTTTGGTATTGAAATGAAAGTTTAGGTATTACATGAAAATTCGGGTAATTTTGCCACAATATTTCTTATTTTATCATGATTGATTATCAAGGCTATTTACACTAAAACAGCTTTACCTGAGACATACTTTCACTACTTGCAAGAGAAGAAAAACTAGTTGAAACCAAAAATATTCACCAATTAATCAGCACCCTTTAATCCTCTTTAAAGTTAATTACCAAAAAGGTGTCACATTTCGGTAACAGGAGCTCTGCATGATATGACCTGCACTGACTATCAAAGTTCAGCAGTTTTTGTTAAAGAGTGGAAAACACAAACAAGGATCATTAGTTATTTTCATTGATTTTGCACAACTGGTTTTATTTACAATTTACAAAATAAGCCATTTTATTTGTATCTGCTGCCATACATTCATTACTTTTGTTGTTCTGGAAGGACAATTGTCTTGTCTATTTAAATTAATTTACAGAATGAAGCACACTCTTGGAATTGGAAGTTTTTTACTGACTGTAAACCCCTTTTTGATACACCCTGTATTTTTTCAAAAAGATTAATCAGTATTTGTCTTCATGCACTAATATGAAAAAGGTCTCATTATAAGCGTAAGTAATTTCCATACAAACGGATATATTTTGACATACTGCTAGGAGTCTGACCTGTTCACTGTAGTACCATGCGGAAGTTTTTACTATTTTCCCTGCGTGTGTGTAAAACACAGGGACGCAACGCGTAAACACATCCCCGTGCGGATGTACTTGAGTATTAACGCACACACGGAAAAGTAGTCAAAATATTTATGCGTCTCCACTATTTGACTAATAAAAAGACTATTAACTTAAATATTCAAGAGGTGTAGTAATAGATACTGACTGAAATTATGGAAGAGAATTGATCGTCTGCTCATTTCTAAGGGGAAAGGAAGTAACTTGCAATGTATCTGTAATGCACATACTGCGTTTTTACTTTGTAGGGCAGAGGTACATATTTGCAGCTAAGCATGTTTGTAAATTATAAATAAAATAAAATAAAATAACTTATGCTTTTTTCATCATAACTTCAAAACTGAATTGTCAATTTTCAAAAATTATGTCTCATTTTAAAGCCTTAACAATATATTCTTTCAATTAATGCAAAAATATGTATTTCGTAAGGTTGCTAAAATGTATTTTTCGA
>JXSR01S053857.1:11146-22507 GCA_000969725.1 Ophiothrix spiculata
AAAATTAGTCACCATTGACAAGATATGATCCATGGTAATCCGTCGTAATTATTTGTAGAAAATAATAAGTAATCTACTTGAGGTGACACTAATCAATAGTATACCAAGGTGTCAAGCTGCATTGCATGCTTCGATACTCATGATGTGATTTCAATCATCAACTCGCTATTTCATGATTTCAGTATTAATGTAATCACAAAGACTTATTGCACAAAGTATTTTACACCTCAGAATGAAACTATAACTGACCCATTCAAATAATATTTCATGTGGTTGTAATTTTCAACCAATTTACAAATTTGTTAACGATTAGACTCTTTCTTTCCTTTGTGTGAACGAAATGAGCCGTTAAATTGCACTTATGTGAACAATTTCTCTCGTAAAATGACCGCGTTTCTATTGTTCAGCTTTAGCGGATTACAAAAACTGAATTCCACGGCAGTGAGCATTACAAATTGTAAATCGTTCGTATGGGTTTACAAAATTGTCAGTTCGCTAGTGCAAATCTTTTGTTAATATGAAAAGACTTCACAATAGGATTACATGGACTGGTAGACGCGTTGAAAAGGAATTACAATTTACACATAATGCTAATTTAACAAAAATTAGAAATAATTTTGTTAACAATTTTGATTAGTGTCGTAAACTCGATATTTGAACTCGATAAATGTCGACTGGATTTAAAGCTCTCAGTCTTGGGAGCATTTGAATGCCAGTCAAATGATCCCTTTTTATCGCCCCAAGCAGACTCCCAATGAGTCCGATTTTTCATACAATGCCTTTGTTTCAAATCTTACACTTTAATGACCCCCATTTTTTGCCCTGAGCCTCACTCACTCTTGCCTTCTGCATCTTGAAAGTACTGTAAATCAGGGAGTTTCTGCGCAAGCGACAGTATTACCACTTGTTCACTGATGACGTCACGCGCACAACTTAGTAATATTGTTGTTCGCGCAGAAACTCCCGTCTTTACAGTACTTTTAGGATGAATTATGGGACATATAGAATTGATATATTCATGATAAGCCTTAACACTAACTGTTGAATAGTATGCATGATGGTGAATCAAATAAACCAACGCATGAAATATTGATATTAACGTTCTTATCTATGCCTGGGTTTACCTAGCATAGATATTGTCTTTGTCCTATTGATTTTTCTCACTTTCCTTCTTCTCCTTCTCCGTCTTCTCCTTCTTCTTAGTAAGACACTTTTTTGTACACCTGTAGCTCCAAAACTACAGAAGCTGTAAGGACCAAAATTGGTACAGAGATGCTTCATGACCTGAGAAAGTGCCATTTGATAGATTTGGGCTCAGTGGTTAAGGTCTTTGGGCCCCTTGGGGTCAAAATGTAACAGTCAGAGCCATTTAATTACTTAATTGCTTGAAAAACGGCCGATCTTGCACAGGTAACCAAAATTAACAAGCCATGATTAAAGCCATTGCGTAAAATATCGTTTATTGTTAATCACTTGATGTTCAAGATTATTCATTCTGCAAAACAGTATAGCAGACCATAGCGGACAAAACACAAAAAACCCAGTTTTTAGTCCAGTAAGCTATGCATACTAAAAATAAATATAATGACATAAGCCTGAAAACAGTATAGCACACCAAAGCAGACAAAAACCCCAGTTTTTACTTCTTATAGTAAGCCATGTATACTAAAAATAAATATAATGACATGCGCCTGAAAACAGTATAGCACACCATAGCAGACAAAAACACAAAAACCTATGTTTTTACTTCTCACAGTAAGGTACGCATACTAAAAATAAGTAAATGACATAAATGATGTTATATAATAGAGATGACAAAAATGCAGTTGGTGACATTTGAGAGTTTTACGCCCAATTGGGTGGTGTTTTTTCCTATTTTTCTTATTCCTGACATTATTCAAAGATGAGCGCCTTCAAGAGTTAATTAAGCTAATAAACTGAATTAAAGTGTGTGCCACACCATTTTCTGAAATTTTCTGAAATTTTACAGTTTTGAATTTTTGATGAAAATACACTCCTGACATTATTTAAGATGAGCGCCCTCAAGGGTTAAGCTAATAAACTGCATTAAGAGGTGTGCCACACCATTTTCACGCATTTTCTGAAATTTTACAAATTTTATTTTTTGATGAAAATACACTCCTGACATTATTTTAAGATGAGCGCCCTCAAGTATTAAGCTCATAAACTGAATTAAGGGGTGTGCCACACCATTTTCACAAATTTCCAAAAAATTTACAATTTTGATTTTTAGATGAAAATACACTCCTGACGTTATTTTAAGATAAGCGCCCTCAAGGGTTAAGCTCACAAACTGCATTAAGGGGTCTGTCAAACCATTTTGACTAATTTTCTGAAATTTTAGAATTTTGATTTTTGAATGAAAGTACATTCCTGGCATTATTTTAAGATGAGCTCATAAACTGAATTAAGGGTTGTGCCAGACAATTTTCAGACATTTTCTGAAATTTGACAATTTCAAAAAATACACTTCTAAAATTATTCTTAGATGAGTGCCGTCAAGCGTTAAGCTCATAAACTGAATAAATGGATTTATCACACCATTTTTACATATTTTCTGCAAGAGGAGCTTTCACAAGGAAATACATTATCCTCAGAAGTAGCATTGTTGAACTTAGCCAGGCATAGATCTTCTGGAGTTGTCTAGTTGTAGTTGTATCTAAAACTGACATTCAGTTTCTCACTATTGTATATATTTAAATGAAAAAATGAAAAATAAAGTATAAGATTTATACATTTATACCACATATGGTCATATGATGTCCATATTTGGGCATAAAAGTAACATTTTCGGGATTTTAACCCATTTTGGGGATTTATCCAACAAATGTTTTTGTCAGGAGGATGCAAAAGTTAAAGAACTGTAAGAATCTATCAAAAACTCATGGTCTCTAAGCCGTTTTGCAATTCTGCTCTTCATATACGACTGTATAATTTACAAAATGTACCCAGTAAAAAGCTTTTGCAAATAATTTTGCCCCTTTTGCCTCTAGTAATAGACATGATTGTATACAACTCCCTTACAAGAGAAGCACCTGCATACTTTGTTGACATATCTGCAGTCAGATCATTAACATATTTTAGTTAGCTCTTGTATTGGCCACTGTCAAAAAATTGGCCAGTAGGCATAAGCAATAGCATTTTACGAGTTTCACCAAATGTGATGTGTAGACCCATTTTCAGTCTATAATAAACAGTTTATAGGTGTTGAAATATACCAGGAAACAAAATGATAGAAAGTAAAGTACGCTGTTGAGTTGACTTTATCTAGATGCTGAACAGACTTTGAATAACCCTTGTCTTCTTAAAGGGGGGGGGGGGGTACTACCCCCTAACGGATGATCGCCGATTGCACTAAAACGCAAAACAAAGCGACCCTGAACATTTGAGTAATTGTTTCTACATCCTTTGCGATAATTTTGACGAAAAACGGGGGTACCACTTAAGGCGGGGTTATGGTAGGCCGTCCAAGTCGGCAGGGAGGGGGTTGGTTGCCACCTTAAAAAAATTAAATCGCAATTTTGAAAAATATCTGCAAGCTATGGACTTTAAACTTACAGGACATGTTAGAATTGTTAATTCCTTCATTTATTATTTCAAAAATTGACGAAAATCTGACGTTTAGAACTTTTATAGCGATTTTTTGAAAAGGTGACACTTGTTGCCAAAACTCGATTTTTTCGGTCAGGAAATACTTTGTTACGTTATAATTACGTAAAGCCTCGACCGATTTTCATGATCTTTGAAATGTCTAACATAGTGCTTAGACAGAATCTATAATGGGAAAAATCCATTTTCAGATATACATTCACCTTTCTTCTGATAAAAAATGAATAATTATCTTCCCCTGACCTTTAACGCACACAGTGTCTTAAAAGTACATCACTTTGACAATCGTGAGAACAGGATATTTTAATAGGTTTTTGATACTACTTACGTTCATTGCATTGCACACTTATATAATTACATGAAAAACAAGAGTGCATTACTTCATAAGCTAAGGTTAGGGTATCAGTTCAACGAATCCAATAATATCAATTTAATTAAAATGTTCGCAGGTAAATATTCTCATTGAGGCCGCTTTAAAACCTCAAAACCGGGAATCGCTCGCCGGTTCTGGTCAGTTTTAGGGCGCTTGACTATAATTGTTTATTCCAACTGAACCGGTCCAAACCATCAAGAGCCGACAGGCAATCGCCGATTGAGTTTTAAAGCTGTCTCTTATAAACACCTGCTTTAAGAAATAGATATTAAGGATCAGAATAAAATTTAAAAAAATATTACACATGAAATTACTGATGACAATGGCAAGGGATTTGCGTGCATTAAAGTCAAATTTAAAATTCATATACATTCTGTCTGTATGTCTGTCTGTTTAAATCGATCCATTGGATACTCAGCAGGGCAGCTTTGCTGCATAACGCCATGCTGGCACGTACACCACTCAATTTTAAACTAGACTAATCAGTCATATATATTGGCTAATCATGTAGACGTGACAATAATTTCTTTAGGGGCATTTTGTAGCTCAAGGGCCAGTGCTGGGATTCGAACCCACGACAATCAGATCATGAGTCCAATGCCCTAACCACTTGGCCACGGACCCCAAACATTCAGGATATTATTGCTTTGGATGGTGCATTACCGTAACAGAATAAAACCAATACAAAACGTAGTGTGTTGTTTTATGTTATAGACGATGTTTTATTGCCACCATGTATGGTTTACGTTTTTAAATAAGAAAATGTTTACAGAGAAACGTATCACGAAAATAAAACCCATATTTGATGCTTGATGTTGAACCAATTTGCTTATAGCAAACTAAAAATAATCAACCTTTATAAATATACTTTTAATAGACTTTTATCTTCATATGTTAGGCTTACAATAATAATTCTACAAAATATAGATAATATATATACGATATACTAAATAAGTAATATACATATACGTAAGATGAATGTATAAGAGCAACACAAAGTGAAAGATATCACACATTGTACGCGTTGTAAAAATTTAAACTATGAATTTTAAAGATGGCCAGTTGCCCAGATGGTCATCGGTCGGCCGCCGGGAGTTATGTGACCTTAACATAAGACATCGTTACAAGGTCGCAAGGTTTTTCTCCCTAGCTAAATTCCATAGGGCACCAATCCGGGTCATAAAAACAGCCCGGTCTTCGCATGGACACTTCTGGTCTTTTGCCGTTGTCACGCTGTCTCCAATCACAATTCTCTGAATTTCAAACCAGTATGACGGCGTCAACACGACGTAACTCCATCATAAAGTAAATGTGACAAGAATGTAAATCTTCTCCTCATTTACTTAATGGAAATCAACAAATGAAGTGTCAAGTAATACAAATTAAGTTTACCTTCTGCATAATATGTATGATTTTGAATCAAATAAACCACTGCATGAAATTGAAATATGAATAATGTATGGTTCGTGTGGCTTTGCATCTAAAACTTATACCTTATACCAAATGTTTATCTGGATATGCTTGTAAATAAAAAAAACAAAACAAAATAATACAGTGTCATTAAAAAAGAGCTGTTAAATTATCCAATAATGAAAAATGTCTTAAATCTTGTTTGTTTCGTTAACCTTTGAAATCAGTTTTTCTTTTAGAAAAAAAAGAATGTCCTGTTAATGCTTGTGTGCGACACTCTATAAAGGTGTCTTGGTAAGGTATTGTCAAGATATATATTATATATGTTAAACCGTAATGAAGGTGTTTTTGTTTTTGATGAGTGCGACGTCTCAAATTTTATCCCGAAAATCCTCAAGACGACTGGCAGGTCGTAGACCGATATCGGGGTCAACGAAGCGTTGATCAATCTTCGAACTGTAGGATCCGTTAAAAAGATTCCTCAATGATATTTCTGCCGTCATGACACAAGTCGGCCGGAGGATGCATCCGGAATAGGATGTGAAACGTCGCTTTCTTAAAAAAATGTAAGTACAGAGAAAAGATTGCAAACTTTTATACTTCGATCATTCATCTTGATGGATGATTTTAAAGTGTTCATAAACCTGCCTAATTTTTACTTCTGAAGATATTTATTGAAAACGTTCATTACGACGTTCCCCTGATGACAATCATATTATTATATCTTTACGTATTACATTTAATATTATTTTGATTTAAACTTGTAGAAATGGCTGACTAGCTATTAAAATATTTATTTACCTTGATCAAATCTTTTTGGCCTTAAATATTGTTGTTTTTATTTTTATTCATTTTTTTTTCATATTCAAACAAATTTCATAATAATTAAGTTAGTAATATAAGTTCAATTTAGAGTAAGAAAATGTTTTACGCTTGTTCGATTTTTAAAGAGTAGTTAAGGAGATACATCAGTTAATTTACATTATTATATTACAAGGTTCAGAAAATAGTTCGTTTGCAGATATTTAAACAGAACAATGATTTTAATTATTACAATCTATGGGTAGCTAATAAGTGATCCGCAAAGGTTCAACTAGGAAGTTTCCTTTGCGTCTGCCATCTTTGTGGCGGGACATTATGCAATAATGTTGGGTATTATATTCAGAGGTATATCTTCATCGTTTACCGCTTTGTTTGCATATTACACTGTAGAAAAATAAAATAAAAAAAGACGGAAGAAACTTGGCAACGGATATTTCTGTGAATAATTTCACTACGTTAAATTGATTTTTTAAACAAACTCATCTTTAATCATTTACTGAATGTGAACAACGCTGGATATTACCGGAGAATTACCTTTTTCCAGACTTTCCATTTGCAAATTTGCGGTTATTATTTGTAAATAGTAGAAATAGATTCTCGTCAAATTTTGATCAATGAAATATTCTCCGTTTTTAAAATGGCATGAAAAACATCAATATTACTGAAAAATGCTGGATTTTTCTTAATAATTTCTTTGATTTCACTTGAATTTTTTACAGTGTACTATTATTAATTACCACTTGCAATGATCGTATTTTCAAGACTGGTCTGATAATGCGTTTTTTTTGTAATTGTTCAATTCTTTCGTCTAAGCTTTGATCTCAATTGATTCTGCAACCGGAAATTATACTTTTTCTTTCAAGTAAGGAACAATATTTAACACATTTCTTAACAACATTTGAAATGTTCGACCACTTAGCCTACGTGACATCTATCATGACGTTGTCATAATATATTTTTTTCCTTAATATTTTATTCCAGTAAGGTCAATCCGCCAGTAACTTATTAACATGAATAGTGTCGATGACTTGTTCCGCTAACGTGTTGTATTTCATTTATTCACATACAATACTTAGGACCTATTTTAACCCGGGGCCACTGGCATTGCAAGGTGGACACCATGCTCATACAAGGACTTTCAAAATGGACCATAAACGAGTATTTATCCTTTGTCCATATGCTACCCTAAACAAGTATTAGGTTATCTTTTCCCACCCCTAAACAAGTATGTTTAAATCAAGTCGTTAGTCTTCAAATTAAAAATAACCCTTTTCAAGTTAGCCTTCAAATCATATTTTTATAATGTTTTAAACCTATGTACCACAACCCACATCTTTCTAACATCATTAACCCTTATGCTCCGAGGAGGGGGGGTTGTTGTTGCAACCCTTCCCCCCCCCCTAATGTTTTTCCCCCGCTTCATAAAAACGCAAAAGCAACCGGCCCCAGGCATTTGGGTAATCTTTTTAACAACCTGTACTGTCATTTTGATGAAAAAACTAGGGGGTAGCTTCTAAGGTGGGGTCAGAGTAGGCCGTCAAAGTTAGGATGTAGGGGGGGGGGGGGTAAAATCCCTGAAATTTTAAAGGCGCAATTTTGACTCAAACTTACAAATCATGTTAGAATCATCATTTCCCTTTTAAGTAGCCAAAAAACCGACGAAAATCCGTTATTTAGAACTTATATAGCATAATGATATTTTGCCTGATTTTCCACTCCAAAAGTACTTTATGGCGTCATAATTACGTAACGCCTTGGTCGATTTTAATGATCTTGGTATCGTTGAATATGAGAGGTTCCTACCTATCTATTAGTAGCAAAACCAAGTTCATAGGGGGTCACTGTTGTTTGAGGTGGACATTTATTAATTTTTAACCAAGAATTCAATTTTTCTTCTCAGAAAGTTGAAAAAGCAGTACAAGTAATTGGAATTTGTTGCATAATAAAGTTTTAAACCCGTTCTCAAAATGTTGTTCCATTTTTGTCGAAATTTTGTTGATTTTGAGCTCATTTACTGGCATTTTTGGTAAATTCAGATTTGTGCAAAAATGAGGGCGCTATACATATTTCAATTTATTGATTATATTTGATTATCGATTATGTTTTTTGATATGTAAAGATTTTGGCTAAAAATTATAAATAAAATTTTCTTGAGATCAGATGCTTCATTTGCATATCTAATTTCGGTAGTACACACCAGTATATCCCTTCTACATCCCAAAATGAGTTTTTATGAATAGCGCCATCTATTTTGACACTTAGAAATAAAATGTCCCTATTTCTATTGGGTTCAAACAACAGTGGGGTTTCGTTTCAAAATATAAGGGGTTTTCCAACAACTCCCCCCCCCCCCCCCACCCCTTTCGGAGGACGTGTTACAAAAAAGAGCTCAGGAGGACAACGGTTAAATTAAGAGAGTAAAATGAGACTCGCTGTGACAACCCCGTTTCGTTTTTCCTCATAACTGATTTCTATGGGCTTTTCGTAGTTTTGCATAAGGCCTACTTACAGTTATGTTGAATCATGAAACGAACGTAAGCAGAGGCTCTGCTGTCTGTATGTACAGTAACCTCGCCTTTTACGAAAACATAAGCCTTCTTTTGAAAGGGTCAATCCTTCGAACTATAAAAACTAATGCACTGAGTTCAGTTCCCGATGTCGCGAAAGCGCCACGTCAAGGACTGGGAGTATTTAGTAAAACAAAATTTCAATGGTTGCCAAATACAACGGGGCCGTCCGTATTTTACTCTACGCTTATAAATTTTCATGCATTTCGGAAATATTTATGTCTATAATACTTCGTTTTCACGCCATGCACAATATATACCTTTTACAAGTATCCAATCTTGTAATACTATACCATTTTCACCCGATTTTTGCAATTTTGATACCACTCCCTATGTACGCGCGTACATCGCCTGTTCGAGAGTTTCTCTTTTTACTCGTTTTTGTGTACGAGCATGGTGTCCACCTTACAATAGCAGTGGCTCCTCATGTATTTTAACGGGCTAAATTACCCATTGAATCGTTTAGCCCTGTAGTGTAAACTTCTAATAATCTTTATTTTGATACCTCGGGTTTATTTCTTATTCAAAACTGAATTGCAACATGTATTACTTCACTATCGTCAAATATAATGCGTACCAAAAAATCATTAGCCCTTGTCATATGCTGAGTTAAAGCATGGGTAATTCAATACCATTAAAATATCATATTTCATTAAGTCAGAGCTTAAAACAGGATATATACATATATTAAATATGTTTTAAGTCAATGAAATTACGAAATAAGTTCAAAATGATCTTACATTTTGAAGGCAGCGTTGGAAACATCTAAAGTATTTATTTAGTGAAAATGAGTATTACAATTCTACGAATTAGCCTAAGTAGAATAATACTTTGTCTTCAGGTTCTTTGATCATTTATTTTCCTTTACATAATACCTATTACACAATTGGCATCAAAAAGTTTTAAAGATCACCTAGAGGATAAACAGGTATATCTGTGAAATTTAATTAGAAGAGTCACTCGCCCTTACAATCCTTACAATATATATACTTCAAAAACGTATTTCTTAACAGGTTGCGATACATTTGAAGGGTACAGCCCAATAAATCTATGATGACACCAAGATAAGCTTTTTGATATAATAGGGTAGGTAAGGGTTTTCTCTTTCTATTGATATCAAAACTATGGCAATCAGATAACAAATGGCGTCGATATGACGTAATAAAACATAGCCTACCTATTATTGTTGATTTTCATCAAAATGAAAGTGGATATTTATCAAAAGGACACAAATATATTCAAGGTTGCATTTCTTCTGGGGTTTTTCTACCTCCTCGTATTTAAGTATATGGAAAATTTCCTATATAATATATCAGTTAGATTATCAAACTTTACAAATATATTGCACATTTAAATTTATAAATCTGAATTTAAAGCAAAAGAAATTGTATGTTGTTCATTCACTACGAGAAAGATTAATATGGTCAATGGTTAATACTTTGTACGATATCCTGCTAATTATAGTATAGATCTTAAACATGCAAAATTACGCGACAATACATTTAAATGACACAAAATTAAACATACTTTAACCTTCGGACATGCTCCAAAACACCACATATAGCGGACTCATGTGTTAATTAATGTTTTCCTAAATATTTATTGCCTAATAATTATATCGAGTGATGATCAAACGGATGATTTTTCACCGAGTATAAAATGATGATATCACAGTGTGCATCAGATTAGCATACGGTATATTGGCATTTTGATGCGCTTTTCATATATTGAAATATGTAGGTGTATGTGAAATTTTAAACATAATGACATTTTATGTCATTGAAATAAGGTTTCATTTTCCGAAGCATGGAAAATCAGGTTTACTTTTAAGAAAAAACAAACATGTTTCGCTATAAAAAAAAAATTGATTTTTTAGTAAATGAATAATCAACTTATTTTATCATACACAATTAATTTCAGACTATCTTACCTCGTTTCACTTTCGGACTTGCTAGCTTTATTAAAAAAATTGGACTGGTGAACCCCAGGATGAAGGATATGTGAATTAAGAAGAAACTATAATCAATGTAAGAACTTGACCACAAACATATGAGCAGGCTATGAGTAGGATATGTGAATTAAGAAGAAACAATAATTAATGTAAGAACTTGACAACAAACATATGGGCAGGCTATGAGCACACATAACCAATAACAAAAACATAACAAAATATTACAATATTTCAGTTTTTAGAATCGGTTACATGTTATAGATGGGTAATACTATTTGCATCCTATTATTCACAAATTGATGTGCTAATAACAATATTTCACGAGATTTTATTATAAATAAAATTATAAAGTTAGTTACCGCTTATAATGAAATTTAAATTTGCATCATCAATTGACTACTTTCATGGCCTGATGAAACTACTGTTGCGGCCTCTTTTTGCTTCCAGTAAGAGACATGATTGTAAACAACTTCCTTGCAAGAAGAGAACCTGCATATTTTGTAGACATATCTTACGAGATTTTATTATAAATAAAATTATAAAGTTAGTTATCGCTTATAATCAAATGTAAATTTGCATCATCAATTGACTACTTTCATGGCCTGATG
>JXSR01S053857.1:39824-55044 GCA_000969725.1 Ophiothrix spiculata
TTAGTATGGCTGATATAAATCGACAGATGCATTAGGAACCACAAGAAATTTGGCTCATTCCATAGAAAATGTTATTATTTTTGACGTCAACCAACAATTTTTTTTTATTCGACCATAGAACCTATATACAGGATGTTCATCTGTTTGTTACTTATTACGTGAGAAGTATTTCCCAATCAGAAACTGTATTTTTTGTTTCTAATCGTGTATGAATTGGCGTAAAAGTCACACCAAAGTGTCACAAATGTTACACAACAAAACAATGCATTAAAACAATATAGACAATAGAATGTCCTACCACTTTCATTAAATTATTTATTAATATACTCAACATCTGTTTGAAGATCAATGCAAA
Organism: Ophiothrix spiculata; assembly: GCA_000969725.1. Lineage (NCBI taxonomy): Eukaryota > Metazoa > Echinodermata > Ophiuroidea > Amphilepidida > Ophiotrichidae > Ophiothrix > Ophiothrix spiculata. The sequence continues at coordinate 40,180 of JXSR01S053857.1, forward strand.
ATTCGGTACCGCTTTAGAGAATTATTACCTTGAAGTCATTTAAATCCATGCGATGTCACAAACGTGTTCGGACTTTATTTAGGATTTTGGAAATTAATTTAATTTGTCTTGACCCAACCAGTGAGCAATACAAACTTATGGATAGGATAGAGTGTGAATGCTAGATTTTGAAGGCAAATTAAAGGTAACATTTTTCATTTTGGGGTCAGAAACGTTACTTTGGATACGCCCATGTGTAAAATGTACAGTGCAGTGCTGCTGTACCGTATATAAAGTACTTTAAGGTAATGTTGACTTACAAAAAGACTCTTGACCGTTCGAATATGTTCCTGAGCATTTGAGTAACTAAACTAACATTATTTTTGTGGTCATTTTATTGATAGTGATTGTACAATTATTTAAGAGTTGAGCAAGGTACATAAGATCAATTGTGATGGCTTACCCCGAAAAGAGGGACTTTGCAGCAGAAAACTTGTTTTCAAGAAACTGGTGAAGAGCAAACGAATTTAACTCAACAAAGGACCATAACAGAAAAAGTAAGCATATTTAAGCCAAATAATTCGGAGGATATTAATATATTAATATCTACCTAAAAGAAACACAATAAGCTAAAAAAAAAATCGAAAATCATGTTTGACAGGGGGTGCTTTATTTTTAACACTTTATAGTATTGCTTTAAAGCTTAGAAAATGCTGTAACAGATGAAATTACAAATTAAAAATTGCCTCCGTCTCCACAGCACCCTTTTGGGTTGAGCCATCACAATAGAGCAACATGTAGTGGTTACGACGTACTAATAAATTGAAATCAACATTTAAAAATACTGAATGTTATACAGCTGATGACATCAAATATGCTTGCATTCATCACAAAACACTACATACAAGCTATAATGCCTTTTAATGCCAAATATTGACTGGATTGTATATTATATTCACACTAGTTCAGGATAGTCATTCGAATAACTCTTAACCATAAGATCATCATACAAATATAATCATAAAAGTATATACTCAAACGACCATATATACCATCGGAAAATAATAGAAAGTATGATTTCGATTAACGAATAGGATATATGTAGAAGCAACTAAAAACTCAGCAGAACCCATTGCACTCGACGCATCCTTGTATTCCTGTCACGTAGACTTACTAACCGCATTGGCATCAATTTGCAAGAATACGTCGGTTCTTTCTTTCTATGTTTAATTATTGAAGTGTCACCAGTTGATGCAACAGTATTTGCCCATATTGAATTTCCTGTATCCCAAGGCCAAGTCTAAATCTAAAGTTAGAATTTATTAAGGTCTACCTTCTACATGTATATCTGTTATTCCAAGTAGCCAACGTCGTAAATACATTCTGGTCTGAACTTGCTGCAGATGGTTTTAGTTGAAGAATACGTGTCTGTATCTCGTAAACTGAAAAATAACCAACACGGCTTTTCTATTAACAATCGTTCTTCTTTGCTTTTTTGTTAGTAACGTGAACGATCTAGGGGAAGGGTTATTGCAAGTCCCTACGGAGCGTAACCCTTTCCATTATTATGTATAATTATATGGACCTCATCTATCCGTTGATATCAAAATGAGCACTACTGTACTTTATATGACGTCAGAATGACGTCATAAATATCAGCGCACCATCAGTTCACAAATCTGAACTAACTAAAAACATATATTAATAATATCACCAATCGTTTTTTCGCTACAAAATAAATCGTCAAAACATGGTATTTTGCGGGATCTTTGGGTGAAAAAAAACACAAAAAAACAGAAGATCCTTCTTAACTACACGTCAAAACGTGTGTAATGGATGTTAAAACAATTGCATTAACATTTGACAATATTTGAAAGTTTATTAAAGAAATATACATCATCTGTTAGAAAATAACACGTAATAACCAGATATCGGGAATATTTGATTATAACCTTCAGAAAAATGTGAATTTTGTTTTGTTTGTTGATCTTGAGTTGTAAACGTTTATTTAATGATGCTATACATCAAATCATAGATTCCAGATAAATAAAAAGAAAAGTCCAATTTAAACAATTAAGGGGGCAGTATTTATCGTTGTCGACAATAATAAGAGAAAATCTAAATATTTGTATATATAAGGTTTGAATTTGACAATGAAACTTGCATGTTGTCATTATTACCTCTAATACACGGTTGCTAATAAAATTGTAATACAAATATTTGTTAACACTTTTTATGTAAAGGTCAATTTATGATAAAAATGTCTTAAAACGTATGTTGCTTTTGGTCTGATTTGATAGGTAATGTTGAGTGGTTTTTCAAGTTGAGTGGAACCATGGAATTTGTATCTGTAGTAGAGTGATAAGTAGGTGATTGGATGTCATTGTCACACTTGACTGCGTCAAGAGAATGCTTGGAAGCAAAGCACAAATTGATCCTTCGACGCCCATCAATTTATAAAAATAGGGTTGTGATGAACGTGGGATGGTTCCCGGCGGTATATGACATCTTAAGAAGTTTATTCCCCGCTGCATAAAAACGCAAAAGCAACCGACCCCAGACATTTGAGTAATCTCTTTTACATCCTTTGCGGTCATTTTGATGGAAAAAGAAGAGAGGTACCAGGTGGGGTTAGGGGCGGACCGTCACAGTTCGCGTGTAATGGGGGGGGGGGGTTGTTGAGGCCTCGGGAAATTTTAAATCGCCATTTTGTAAAATATATGCCTGTTATGAACCTAAATCTTGTCGGGCTTGTTAGAATTATCATTTTCCTTCTTTATTTTCAAAAAACGTGATGAAAATCTATTATTTAGAACTTTTAAAGCAAATTGTGATTTGGTGGCAATTTTTGCCATAATCCCGATTTTCCGACCCGGACAAAGTTTGTGACGTCATAATTACGGCCTATAGTGGGTTCTGTTCTAAAAATTTAGGGGGAGTTTCACCCCCCCCCCCCCCCGTCTTGGGTAGACGTGTTACAAGCCTAGGTAGACGAGGGTTAACCAGTAAGAGCTACTGATTTTTAGGTGTCAGTGAATTATACCTGTCTTACAAAAACAAATCTCCACAAGTAAATAATTTAGTGATGTCTTTTGTTCTATATTAAATGATTGACACAAACAATTTATATTGCCCTTTTATATATGTAATCCGTTATAGTGAAAGGTTCATGTTAGGAAAAGACCAGACCAAGTTAATGGTATCAGGTTTCAGGTCAAACATTAGAACTAAAAATGCCTACCAACATATGACTTTTGAATTTCATTTCCTTTTGCAATTAAGCTTATCAAATTTAAAGTAAAAGTTCCTCTCTACATGTATTATTTTAAGTAATTCTTTAAGGAGCCTAAATACTGACTTCAAGATGATTTTGATGAGTACTAAAACATTTAAAAGAAGCGCCTAACCATAGCTTAAAAAGGTTTTTCAAAATATTTCTAAGTGGTTTTATTCATATCAGCATATTACGAACTACAAAATCTATAACAAAATTAGTCTTCCAAGGTCAGATTTTTGTTCTATGAGCGTTAAATGTCAGAGAACGATGGTTATTCAATGTTTTATCATGGGATAATAAAGGTGCATTGCATCTGTCAATAAGAACTTTTGCCTTTAAATTTTACCTGCCAAGCACTACTTTTGTCAGTAATGTGAGATTGAATTATTATTTTGCTGATATTCAGATGGATTCTTTTGGAAATGAATTCATAATGAAGCGCTCATTTCCAAAAAAAGGGCGCATAACATTTTTTTCCCCAAAAATGTAGTTAATGTAGTAATATAAGTAATTTTATGGAACCGTTTTCCACGTAATTGTCTTTCAATGAGCTTACCAGCACAAAAAGATCTATGTTTCTTTTCAAAAGGGCCTAAATCTACACTTTGTTTCAAAACTGGCCTAAATCTATAGTTTGTTCCAAAAATGGCCTAAATCCATAAAGTTCCGCCGTTCCACGAGTGATGCCATTTAGTGTACCAGAACGCAAATGTAAAGCATCAAAACTTGAAAAAATAAATTTGGACAATAAGAAAAAGATTTTTGCTGCTTTTCTAAAAAAAGTACTTAAAAACAAAACCGCGCTTTTGGAAATAAACTCATGTGTATATTCCTTAAACTGAGAAAACCCAACCAATAGCTTGCTTAGTGTGTTGCAGTAAATGGACTTCATTTTACAAACACTCATTCTCATTTTTATCGGACGTTTTATATCCTGAACATACACATAAAAATAGAAACAATACGTTGAATCGATCGCAATTATGTTTGTCAAGAACAAAGCCAAGGTTAATCAATGTAACAGGTGCCGTTAACTTATCGTAATATAAATGCTATTATTAGTTTAATAAATATATACTTGCAATGAATCTGAAATTCTGTATCTATGTCACTATCAATTTACTCGACTAAAAACAATTTTGGTAAGTAACAACGGATATTCTTTACCTGTTAAAAATAAGCATTCTAGAAATAGGGTTAAGCTCTGAAATATGAAAAACAAAACATCTTAATGAGTATTATGTAATTTTAGGACAAAATATTAATCAAACACCTTATTATTTTCATTTTAAAACTATTTTTGCTCTCTAGGCTATTAATCCTCGTCGATAAGGTTTTTTCCCGCTGCATAAAAACGCAAAAGCAACGGACCCCAGGCATTTGGGTAATCTCTTTTACATCCTTTGCGGCCATTTTGATGAAAAATAAAAACAGGGGGTACCGCCTAAGGTGAGGTTAGTGTAGGCCGTCAAAGTTAGGGTGTAGGGGTTAGTAAAGCTCCGGAAAAATGTATTTGTTGCAAACGAATTTCCATTCTGGGCCAATGTTCACTTGCGAGAAAATGAAAACTGGCGAAATCGTCCAACATTGCCGTGCGCGAAAATTGATGAGGGCGAAAATATTGTCGTTTACAGTATGCAGTTCATTTTTACTTGTTGTGAATATTGCAGCAACCACTTTTGTCTTTCTTAACACTTTTGATGGAACTGCCGAGGAGAGGTACCACCATCAATAGAGAAGAGGGACAGTAAAATGTTTGCATGCTCATTTAACGTGACATCTAGAATTTTGTTGCCCGAAACGATCTTCGCGTGTTAAGTTAAGATCGGCAGTACCAAGATGTTGAGAAAAGCAACAGGTGGTTGCTGAAACGTAAACAACAAGTAAGTTAGCAGTTACTAATACTAAATCAGTATAGAGAACTTATTTATTATGTATTGCTTACGATCCTAATGAACCTCTACAATACCGATCTTAATATATTTTTGCACTTTTTCATTAAACACCCAAATGGCACTGGCACCAAACGTCAATTATAAGGCTGGTGGCACTTCGTCATCTTCACCGTTTATAAAATGCATATATCTGATTGCATGTTGACCTCCAGTTTCTAGACAATATTATCGATCATAATAACCCGTTAAACTCATATAAGTGCAAATGATTATCATTCGAAAATATCGAGTATTGATGATTTTTTTTTCAACATAAAACATATATTAACTGACAAGAACAGGTTAGTGATATAATGAAAAGACCAAGCTAATTTTTGAATTGATCATGACCACGGGCCTATTTCAATGACATTATTTTTTTGCGATGATTGAAAAAAAAAATCTCGTAATATAGAATCCATCGGAAATATCGTATGCGTAGACTTTTCCCTTCCTCTAACATTTTTTTCACATTTGTGACCGTCCAACCCAAAACAGCAGTAAATGCCAGCTCTTGTCATTTTCACTTTTTTAATTATTTACAAAGACCATGCTTTAAGGCTTAAAATGACACCTAAATGAACTTCACACGATTTCCAGAATTCAAATTATGGTCCGTCAATGGTTGTCAGGGAGTAAAACGTATAACTGAGATAACGCGTTCAAAGATTAGTAAGTCCAATATTTTCTGTTGATCGTCTTAAGAATATGCCAATTAATTTCACATTATCTATAATTTTCTTGAAATGAAACTTTGCTGGTATTTTGTAGTAAGCAGTAGGATTGTGAATCTGTCAAAAAATCAATTTCGGCAAATTATGACCTTGACATGTATTTTCACCTGTAGCGCAAAATGAAGTTTCTGGCATGTACTGCTCATACGGGCTGGACGGTCACATTTAATCTTCATGGACTCTCGTCCAAATATGGCACGAAATGAATCACGTGATATCAAGAATTTGCAATAACTTCTATTTGCGATGTTTTCTTTGCGAGTGCTCATAAGCACTTTCAAGATACATTCAAAATTTCAAAAAAGGATTACTTTCCAATGAAGCGTTTGATTTGATATCAGACGATAGCAATTAATAATAAGATTAATGTAATATGAATTATCAATCACTACAAATCAGTTAGCACTGCAAAATGTGCCGTGATGCGAACACTATTTTACCATCATACACAATTTGCAACATAAACAAGAGGCAAATTGTCAAAAAAAATATATCGAAAATGTTCATTCCGATGTAAATTTTACAAAATGTGGATAATTTCACTCCATGAGGAGAATTCTGAATGCGAAGTGGCCCTATCCCTTAACATTACTGGAAGTTATTGCCTACATGGCATTTTGACGAAATTTAGATTTTTAATTAAATCCGCTATTTAGATTAAGAGACACCTGCTGTGAGTAAATAAAAAATATATATGACCATGATTATGTTCTATGTACAAGTCGAATATTGAAATTGCCTAACTCAAATCTGGGACTTGTCGCGAATAAATTGCCTATCGTCCTTTATTTCTGTCTCACAACATGTTATAATATAATTTCATATCCCACTTTATTCCTACCTTTCAAACATTCTGTGAGTAAATAAAAAATATATATGACCATGATTATGTTCTATGTACAAGTCGAACATGAAAATTGCCTAACTCAAATCTGGGACTTGTCGCGAATAAATTGCCTATCGTCCTTTATTTCTGTCTCACAACATGTTATAATATAATTTCATATCTCTCTTTATTCCTACCTTTCAAACAGTATGTTAATGAATAATAGTCTTAATTAGTAAAATTGCCTAAAGTGAGTATTGGTGGTTACGTAATGCCTCAACAGACATGTAAACATATATAGTCATTTGTTTTTGCTTTGAATCATCAAGTTGTTATACACTCTTAACCCTCAAAGAGCCGGGCTTTTTCGACCCATCTCACAGCCGGGGGGGGAACCACCCTTACTTGTTGAGTAAAATATTGAGCAAAAGTTTACTCAAGTTGAGTAATTTTTTTACTCAGTTGAGTAAACTTTGGCCCAAACATTTTACTTAACAAGTAGGGTGGTTCCCTTTTTACTCAAAAAGAGTAAATTAATTTAAAAGTGTACAGGACATGTTAAAAAGGTAATGAATTGCAAACAAAGACCGTTTTTCATGTTCTCAATTTTGCCAAAATGTTAGATTATTTTGTTTCTATATGTTATGTAAGTATTATTAGAATCAGAAAAACAAAGATAATGTAAAATATGTTAACAAACGTAAACATATAAATCTCAAGCTATAATGTAATCCCGAAATATCAAACAGATTATAAAGTAATTACCTAGTTTATTTAAATCTTTGTAGTATTTTTTTTCTTCTTCTTTTACAGCTTTTTGGGAGTGTCCTTAGATGAATTGATAAGGAAGTCTCAAGGCTCCATAGTCTAATTACATACAAATAAGTATGAGGGGGAAATTTTAATGAATCAGATATTTGTTAAGGGTTTTTGACGTCAAATGGCCTTATTTACAAGTAGGAAGTGAGGTAATGCTTTTAGCCGTGCAACCGGACACTACCAGTCGTATCGATAGTCCACTGTAAGCATAAGTTGAGCAGCGAATGTTTAACGTCTTTTACCGAGCTAGCTTGTTTGTTCCGTCTTAAGTAGCTGCAATACGTTACAAACATGGCAAGGTAAATTACGCAATGGGGCACTAGAAATCGTAATCTCGCTGTGTGAAAATGTTGACTTACTTAACGGAGCTTATTGTTTTACTTTATTCAAAATTGCCCGTACGAATTGAATTCACTGAAGGGTACTGACATTTTTTCATGAACTTTAAATGGTCTACAGGTGTAGTTTCGCAGAACAGCTGACTTTATAACTTACTACCAAGTAGTTAAATCTTCGTGTAAACGCTGTTTGTAGCATTTCCTTCGAATTAGTGTGACCATAGCGTAAGATGTATGACATATGTCCGATAGGCTATGGATATTTTCATGGATTTGCTCCCTTTATATTGGATGACATGTATACATTCCGCTGCGTGTCATATTACACTACACTGAAAACGTTAATTAGTCAAAAAACATAATTCATGAAAAAATGCTATAAATGTCTTTGAAATGTTGAAAAATAATTGTTGGTGTTAAAAAATAGTTTCCATCTCTAAATATTCAATTTGTAACCAGTTAATTATAAGTTAATTGATAAATGATAAATTACATGACTAATTAGTGAATATCAAATACGTCTTAAATTAGTCAATTGACTAATTGAATGACGCAGGACTAACTGTATTTAGTCGAAATGACTAATATAATTCATGATTTGTCATTGCAATGAACTAATTAATGGTACATATCTATCAGAAATTAGTAATTTAATTCGTCATTCAGTTAGTTCTGCGTCAAATTGGCAAAATTATTCGCAATATAAATATTTTCAATCTTCTTGTCACTGGTTTAAAATTATTTATTGACTCTGACGATAATCGCTACCTCACACTAGCAATAAGAACTTGCAAATAAAAAAAATACATACAAATAAATCATACAGAATAATGTTTTAATGCTGGTTTTTCTTCAAATAAGACACAATTTCGAGCACAAAAAAACAAGATATCGGGACCTTACTATCATGACTTGCTGCCAATGGGATATTTTGTACAGGTTGTCATGAACATCTATAGCGACGAAACATAGCGCGATCAGCAGACCTCATCTAAATGTTACATTTCAGAAATGTTTAATAACTAAAACTATTCATGATAACCTGTACAAATTACCCCATTAGAAGCAAGGCATGATGGAAAGGTCCTTGGAAGACTATGACTATATCATCCCCACCCCTTCAGTTATAAATAGTCAATTTCTTACAGTTTCAGCCAGCTTATGAACGAATCAAGCCCACTTTCATCAATGTCCAGAGCACGTTTCAGGCATGACATCTTTGAAGCACTTAAGGTTTGATTTCAATTAGGTACTTTAGCCACTTACTTCACCTGCTTACTTTTAAATGTGTAGAATTTTATACAGTTTCTATTTTAATCAGACTTTAACCCTCGTATCCTATGGCTAATGACGTTTTAATAAATAAGGACCAACTAGATCTTTTTTTCCAACATTTTTGGGGCAAAGTAGTGATTTAACTCCAAGCAAACGGGGGGTAACTTATAATGTTAATGCTGAATATACGAAACGAAAATCTTTGGAAAAGAAATACACTTTACGTTGATGAATTGATAGCAAGTAGGGTTGGTTTAATGTTGATCATTAGCTATTATTCTTGTAAGTTAGAGAATATTTTCCTCAAAGGCTAGTTTAAGTTTAACCAAAAAATGAACGGTTTTAAAATAATGATTTAAAGTATAAGTTACTTCAAACTTTACATACGTAATCTGCGGCCTTTTCCATCCAGTCTACATAATGGAAAGCAAACAGTTCGATTTACTCGACGGATACAATATTGCATGTAATGGAGTCAAGCTCAACCTTAACACGGACACATTCGTTTACTTACCAGTAGCAATCTTAGACGAAAGTGTAATTTAAGTAACTGCACTTTGCACGCCTTTTCATGTCAACAAAATGATTGAACTAGACAAATGTTAATTCTTTGCTTGGCCTCTAAATATCTTGGAGGAAAACATGTTGAACATCGTGGTTGTATTTTTGATAGTTTAAACAAATTTGGCCGATAATTACTCTGTTTATATCTTAAATAACCATGTAGCTTTAGGAAAATTATTAGACTCGCGTCATTTCTGAACACCTCGTGAACATTTTACAAGGTGTTCTGTTATAAAAAAAAATATAAGTACATGTAGCTATCAGATTGAGTTTAATCAAAGTAAACCCACTGACAACTTTCCTAATGGAAATGTTTAGTGGCTTCCTCAGTTCTTGCAATATCTGATTCCGACGGGTATTTTTTATCGATACCCTTGTCCGCCTAAGCTATTTTCTACTATGTCGGCCAAGGCGTTCCGTAATTGAAGGGCTTAATTGCAAAACGGCTTAGAGAGGAATGTAAGGGATGTAAAAACTATTACTTAGATGCCCGGGGTCACTTTGTTTATAGAGTTTGGGGCAATCGCCGACCATCCGTTAGGGTGGTGGTTACCACCACCACAACCCCCCTTAGATGGACGAGAGTTAATGTGATAGATAAATATCGGTAGACAAATGATCAATTAATGCATTAAACAACTTTGTGAGTTGTGTTTTTAGCTTGTAAGGTGACATTGTTATCGACATTTGAGAAATATTTAACCCTCGCACTACTACTGAACGCATAAAAAGGCAAAGAAACACGTTCCTGGATATTTGAATAGACCCTGAAACACCCTTTTTATGTGCTAATTTTGATGGACGAATATTTAAGGGTACCATCAAAATGGATAGAATAAGTCGTTGAATAAGTAAGTTGTCAGTTTTAAGCGTAACTGTCTTTTTTAGTCCGAATCTACAAATACATACATACATACATACAATTGGTTTTTATAACGCGCCATTCCATATGATCACAGCGCTAAAACAATCAACAACAAAAAATGCATTAAGAAACAGAAAAGCTAGATATTTGAAAACAAATAAGTTTTCAGCGCTTTCTTAAATACAGGCAATGAAACAGAGCTGCGCACTGATACAGGAAGCTTATTCCACATTCTTGGGGCTGCAAATACAAAGGCTTGATCTGCAGCTGATGTCAGAAATCTGTAATTGAGTTTGCTCTCATACAAGCGGGTAGTGTCACTAGCAGATCTAAGTCCCTCTCTGCCAGGATTATACAAAGTGAGCAGAGATTGAATATAATTTGGGCCAAGACTTGCTAAACACTTGTACACATATAACAAAACTTTGTATGCCACTCTCTCCCTTGCAGGCAGCCAGTGAAGTTGCTGAAGTATTGGAGACACATGATCTTTTTTCCTTGCCTGAAAAACAAGCTTAGCAGCCCAATTTTGTAGTCTTTGTAGGCGGTTGATTTCAGTGGTATTACCACCCATAAGTAATATGTTACCATAATCAAGTCTGGCCAGGATAAGTGATCGGACAACATTGTTGCAGGTGTCAAAATCAAGGTAGCGGCGAATTCTGGAGATATTTCTAAGATGGAAAGCTACGCTGCGTGATAGAGATGCAACTTGTGAGGACATAGTCAATTGTGTGTCAAACATGACACCCAGATTACGCACAACCTTGAAAGGTTCAATAAGAGAATCACCAACCTTGAGTTTGACAACAGGCATCAGTCGTTGGTTATGTGTAGACAAAGCAACAAAAAATTCAGTTTTTTCATTGTTAAACTGAAGCATATTACATTTCATCCATTGTTCAATATCTTTGATACAGTCAGAGAGTTTGAAGAGGGCAGATTCTCTAGAAGTGGTACTTAATGGGTCAAAGTTGACATACAGTTAAAATCATCTGCATAAAGATGGTAGGGTAACCCATGATCTTTGATTATTCTGCCAATCGGAATAGTATAGACTGTAAAAGAAAGAGGCCCTACTATGGATCCCTGTGGCAACCCATAATTCAACGATTGTTTGTCAGATTGCACTCCATTTATACAAATGCTCGTAGTGCGCCCTGTGAAATAAGATTTAAGCCACTTTAAGGCGGAACCACTCAAGCCAACCAAAGCGTTTAAACAGAATGTCATGTGTAACCGTATCAAACGCTTAAGTCAAGTAGCACCAAAAAGACACCCTTCCTTTGATAAATGGAAGTCATGATATCATTATGTACTTTAATTAGCGCCGTTTCTGTACTGTGCCCCGCTTTATAGGCAGACTGAAGTGGTTCACCCAAATTAAACTCAGACATATGATTGTTGATGGTATTTACAATATGCTTCTCCATGAGCTTTGACAGGAACTTAATATTTGACACAGGACGATAGTTTTTGAGAGTGTTAGGATCAAGAGAAGTCTTTTTGATTATAGGGCTAATGATGGCGTGTTTAAGTGAATCAGGAAAAACACCTGTAGAAAGCGAGATATTGATGATTTTTGTAACAACAGGAACAAATATTTCCAGATTACCCAGTTGGTATACAATCAAGTAAGCAACTTTTTGATGCAAATCCCTTGATTAGCTTGCAAACATTCTCCTCAGATAACAAAGGAAACTCAGATAACTTAGGCACATTGCTACTATCCTGGCCATACAATACATTTTCATCACTTGAAATATTTCTCTGTGATTTAAGACCATTTTGGATATTATCAATTTTGTCCTTAAAAAACATAGCAAAATCTCTGCATAAATCTTGTGGTGTATCATGAGAAGGCAGTGTTTTGTTATTGTTATTAAGAAGACCATTTACAGTTCTAAATGTTGATTTAGCATCAGCATCTTTAAGATTATCAAGTAAGTATGCTTTCTTAGAGTTTTCAATCATAGTGTTAACAAGATTGTTCTGACTGAGAAATGCTTGATGGTCAATCTCTAAACGAGTCTTGCGCCATTTCTTCTCCAGCTTCCGACGAACTCTACGAGCCATATGGATATCTTGATTGTACCATGGTTGGCGAAACCAAGCACAGTCTAGTCGACTAGACTGTGCTTGTTTTCCTAGTCAGACAGGTTTTACTAGTTTATATACGATGACTTTCAGCGGTCCAGTTTTACTAAACTCCTTGAAGACAATTTTTCCTAAATTACCGATATTAGTAGCATCTTGCCCGTCTTGCAATTTCCAGACCAGTTTGACATTTGTATAATATCATAGGGTCAAACTATAGTTCTTATGAGCTATTAAATAGTTGGTGTACAATAGCCATCGTTATCTTATAATTTGATATATAGTTCAAATGTATTGTCTATTAGTAAAGGATGCTTGGTGATGAAAATCAGTACACCACAAATGTTTTTATTTGATGTTATAGTGATTTTTTTCATTCCTGTCACTTCATTAAAAGTTCAAGGGGCGTGTCGACGATTCCATTCAGTATGAGAGGTTGTATGCATTATCTAGTCAATTCAATAGAAATGTTATTTAACGATACCAGGTATGGCCATAATCAGACAATAAAACAAAATTCGCTTTCTCACGGAAAAAAATAATAGATATGAAAAATCAAAGCTGGCGAATAATTCCCATTGATATAAATGACTGCATTGATTTTAATCTCTATAATGGAGATTAGTATTAGGAAACATTTAAGGGTATAACGTTAAAATATATCATTTAACATCAACTAGAAAACTGACATTTTATTTTAGTTTTGGTAATTCATAACAAACGACAGTATTAATGTGTCCTAAATGATCGAACCATTAGGCCTGTAAAATCAAACAAAGAGGCCGATATGGTGTCCTCCAAAATGAACCCGAATCGATAGCATGACATCAAACTTTTTGACAATACTTTTCATTGAACCTGTTTGAAAACCTTCCGTATTCTATAGAAAATAAATCATTTAATGAGGGTTAGACATTGTATTATATTGAACAGAGTTGAGCATTATACAGCTTTATAGTTTTGTTCTAAACACATCCCCTCCAAATGTAATATAACCATCAACAATATGCGCTTGGTGTCACGAATAAAAAAATCGGCTATAATTGTTTGGTGATTTATCAATTATCGGTTAAGGATTAGAGGATGCATTGGGATTAACGTAATAACAAAGACTTGTTGCACAAAATATTTGGTTGCTCAAAAGAACTAAATTGACCATATAGATTTGTATAGTTAACTACATAGGTGTAGTTATGTGACTGTTTAGTCAGGGGGCTTATGTAATCCCGTGGCCTTTCAATGATTAAAGCATTACACCTATTTGGGAACCTTAAGTGGTATCCAAATAACAAGAAAAAAATTGCTGGGGATCACCGAGGGGTGGCAGATGGCGGCCATCTTGATTTTCAAAATGGCCGCCATTTTTAGTCTATTTTGGTCTCATGTGGTTAATAAAACTATGCTTCTTGGTCCAATTATCCATTTATTTTAATTAAATATCACATGTTACCAACACTTACACATAGAGTTGAAATAAAACATCCAAAAATAATCAAAATGGCCCCAAATTATATTCAAAATGGCCGCCAAATATCCAAAATGGCCGCCATTTTCAACCAATTATGACCTATTCTGACCTATAAGTCAGTATTTTGGCCGAATTATACATTTATTTTTATCTAATGTTACATCTTAACAATATTCATACATAATATTGAAAAACTCAATCCAAACATATTCAAAATGGCGGCAAATTATACCCAAAATGGTCGCCAAATATACAAAAATGGCTGCCATTTTCACTCAATTATGATCTATTATGACCTTTAAAACGGTGTTTTGGTCCCAATTATCCAATTATTTTCATTCAATATTACATCTGAACAATATTTATGCATGAAATTAAAATAACACATCTAAAAATATTTAACATGGCTGTAAGTTATATCCAAAATGGCCGCCCAATATCCAAAATAGCCGCCAATTTTAACCAATTTGGTTTATTTTGACCTCTAAGATACTGTTTTTGGCCTAATTATCTATTTATTTTCATTCATTTTTTCATTTTAACAGCATTTATACATAAATATTGAAATAACACATCCACAAATATTCAATATGGTGGCAAAAGATATCCAAAATGGCCGCCAAATATCCAAAATGGCCGCCATTTTCAACCAATTTGGTTTATTTTGACCTCTAAGATACATTTTTTGG
>JXSR01S053863.1:0-13207 GCA_000969725.1 Ophiothrix spiculata
ATAAGCTTACAAGAATCAGACAAAAGTTTACCTTACTTATTTTTACATGATATTTTGTTCTTTACAAAGTCTTCTGCCTTTTGAGTACACTGGATTTGTTTGGTTTAAACATAGGAGTGATCGGTTTACATAACGCAGTTGATTGACACAATGGGAGCAGCTGGGTCTGGGGTACGTCCCTATCATTTATCTTACTTAACTAAAGCCAACATAGACAACCGTAGATAAATCCAAAATCTCTTTCGAAGGACTGAAAAAATTCATTGGCTTCATAAAAAAATTAATATTGTGTATTAACCTAGTTTACTATGTTTGATAATAATGCTTTTCATGGTAGTTATTTATTTGATTGGTTTCTTTTGTCTTGTTCAGTTCTCAGAATAGTAACAATACAAATCACAATATATTTTACATTATCACCAGTTTTTACAATAATAACACAATTTCAGGTTAATTCTGTTCTTATCAAACATTTTAAGTGGTATTTCTTTGAATATAAAATACATTACCTAGATTTTGATTATCATCTGCTTTAACAATAGCAAACACCATTTCAAGTTAATTCTATTCCTATGCGCTGCCATTTCTTGTTCCTTTAAAGATAAACCTATTTTTCCAAACAAGCAACATATCTATGCCTGATTCAGCATACTGAGATGTGACTTTACATCCCACTGTCTTATCGTTCTCTCTCTAAGCTTAGCTTAAAAACAACCGCAGACAAACACCTTTCAGTCCTGTGTTTCGGTGAATAAATGTTTTAGGGTAACATCAATTCTAACTGTAGCATTCTATTTATTTGTGGCCTCAACAGCTGTACATTACTCTTGCATTATAAGAGGGACAAGTGCTTTGTAAAGTACAAGGCAACCACATATACAAATGAATGCTTGGCTCATGAAAGTAACTCATATCATTTAATGTGATTCTATAGACAAGATAAGACTTCTTAAAGTTGCAATTCCTGATATGACCTTATCAACTTCTATCTAGAGAAAAAAATGATCAAAAACTGAATGCGCGCTGACAGTATCACTGATTTGTCACGGTGGTTTTAAAGTTACAAGCTTTACAGTATTTTAGAAATCTCCATAGACTTACTGAGTTATAATTATTGTCGAGCCCTTACAGCAATTAGCAAATGACGCCTATTCTTGTTTCTAAGGAATTCAAACACATTGGTAAGAACTGTTTGGATTTGTAACATATATCAGTCAAGGATTCTTATTAGCAAACAATCTGAATTTTGATAGACCTCAGGTGAGGCTTTGGATCATTAACTGTACTTTAAGAATAAATTTTAATTTACAATAATAATTAAAATAATAATATTACAAGAAAATCAACCCTTGAACCTATATGAACGCAAGTAAGCTTATAAAATCAGAAACAAATTACATTACTTATTTTTACATTGTGTTCTTTACAAAGTCTTCTGCCTTTTGAGTACACTGGATTTGTTTGGTTTAAATAAAGAAGAGATTGGTTTACATAACGCAGTTGATTGACACAATGGGAGCAGCTGGGTCTGGAGTACGTCCCCATCATTTATCTTACTTAACTAAAGCCAACATAGACAACCACAGATAAATCCAAAAGCTTATAGAAATCCCCATTGAGGACTGAAAACTCTGTTGGCTTCTTAAAATTAAACAGTTGTATTAACTTGGTTTAGTATGTTGATTTTAATACTTTTCATATTAGCTCTTAAAAGTCTTGATCATAGGCGAAATACAACACAGGATTTTTGTAGAAAAGCAGTTTCTTTTCTGACACCATTTACCTTTTAAAATGTGTTTAGTTTTCAGAATAGTAAAAGCAATATGTAATTAAGTAATTTTCAAATAACGTTGAGTAGAAATAATAACATTTTGACGTTGTAATCCTTATAAAGATAGTGATGCGACATTTTTTTTTCAATTAAAAACAGAATGTGCAATTTGTGCATATCCCCAAAGGAAATGTTGCTATTAATTTATTTAAACCCAGTAAAAGCAGCTTGCATAAAACATTCATGAATCTTATTACAAATGCATCCATCGATTATCTTTACATATCATAAATGGAGGGCACTTAACTTTAATTTTTTACTTAAAAAACAGAGAATGCATGGATTATTGCAATATATGGCAAATAGGTACCACAGTAACCTCAGTAAAAATAACAGGTGTGCTTTGTGAGCTTTTAACAAATTTATTCTTGGAAACATCTAAAAATATGATACGCAACATCAGTTCATTCAAATTTCTTCTCTGATTTTAATATTTAATAAAGACTTGAATCTTCACTTAAAGAAACACTCATAACCTTCATATGACACCATAAAAGAAAGTCTTTGAAAATCTGCAATGTGTCTTAAATCTCTTTCTCTGCTGTCTATGTAACAAAAACCCTCCAAATTTCAAGAAGAGTAATATACTAGTTTCAGTTCCCCAGGGACCTCATTACAAGTAAGTCCGCAAAATATTCATTTTCAGTCCAAGCCACACATCGCTTCCCCAGAGACAGCAGGTATCATCGCCAAAGGACAAAGGGTTACAGCAAAGGTGTTGGGTGACATTTACACTGGAAGCCACAATACAATGTGATGTAAGCAACACAGATATTCTCTGTCTTTGTAAAGATGAAATTGAAGAGTCTTGGGAACAATGTGGCAGATTCTTTCAACTACAACGTATCATCAGTTATCAGTCCTAGGAGATCACATCATTACAAAACATATATATTCATTATAAATGAGATCTACAATGAAACAAACATCCTATGTATCCAAAAAACTGTTGAGAAAAAGGCAATCTTGAGAGGGATTGGTTACAAAATAGTAAGATGAGCATTGTGACTCCCTCACTGCATCATTTTTCTTGAATGGCTGAGTGGTTGTCAATAAACTGCCAAATAAAGGTTTCATCTACACAATTTGATGTCAAACATTGACTTCTGTTCAGTTTTTATAGAGTCTTGGGAGCAATGGGGCAGATTCCTTCAAACAAATATATCATCAGCTCCTACGAGATCTCATCATTACAAAACATGTAGGTAGAAAATATTCATTATAAATGAGATCTGTAATGAGACAAATATACAATGCATCCAAAAAGCAATTGAAAAAGGATGATCACGAGAGAGATTGGTCACAAAATAGCAAGTAAAATGTATTTCAGAATGAGCATTGTCACTCCCTCATTGCATTATTTTTCTTGAGTAGCCGTGTGGTTGGCAAGTAATCTGCTAATTAAGGTTCCATCCATATATTATGTATATACCAAGCATTGCTTACTAGTTTGTGTGTTTGCTTGCTTGTTTTTTTTGTTTATGTTTTGTTTTTTTAAGATCTGAAGATGGTGCTCCCCATTTGGTTCTCAAATAAACATGATAAAATAGTGTAAAAATATTGAATTTCTTTCTGATTTTGAAATCTTTCCTTAATTTTTCAGGGACAGGTTACTTGTTAGAAATGATATCCAATTAATTAAGTACCAATTGAAACAACCTAATAGAAGCATAAAAGTGAAGAAACAACCTAATTGAAGTATAAAAGTGGCAAGATTCCTTACAAAGCTTAGGATAAAATACTTTCCTCAAACACAATAATAAACAGAGCACTGATGAATTAAAATCCAAAATCTTATTTCTCTACTGACTTTATTAACAAAAACCACAAATTTTCCAATAAAACCCAATACACTAGTTTCAGTTCCCCAGGGACCTCATTGCAAGAAAGTCAGCAAAATATTCATTTTCAGTCCAAACCACACATCCCTTCCCCAGAGACAGCAGGTATCATCGCCAAAGGACAAAGGGTTACATAGCAAAGGTGTCGGGTGACATTTACACTGGAAGCCACAATACAATGTGATGTAAGCAACACAGATATTCTGCGTCTTATAAGGTAATTATGACTCTGGGAAGCTGAGCTCACTTGGCTTGGCTGTGCTAACTTCATGATGGGATTTCAAGTAATTTATTTTCCCTCCTTATAGCCTCAATAATGACAATTACAAATGTCTCGGTTCAGGTTTCTTCATGAGAATTCTTCTACCGTCAAATTACAAGGTTCTTATTATTAACTCAACTACAAATTCTACTTATCAAAAACTGTCTCTATGCTATGAAAAAACATGAAGGTATACAATTCTAGAATCAACTTTCTTTTTTGAGAATGTAAAATGTTAACAATTTTTTTTTACAAGTAATAGCATCATTTCAATCAGATTTTAAAAGAAAATATAAGCAAAGGAAATCTTGGAACACAGAAACAATCAGCTATTAGTTTGTTTTCCCAGTCAATAAAGAAATCTAAACATGTCAGTGAAATTAATAACAGGGTCTTGTATAAAATGTAAATATTTTGTTATGGTAATGTTTCGTTTAATATAATCAACTATTTAGAACACTATAACATATTTTGACAACTCAAAGATTATTTTTGTTTTAAAGGTTAAAGAATAGATTATCAACAAAATAGGTCAATTTGCAATAATATATAGTTTGATTTTTTGAGACTATGATCCAATTTATATAGGATATGTTATAATATTACTGACTATGATAATTGTAAATTAGGAAAAAAAGATTATGGGTACAATTTTTTGTCTTGCCTGTCATATATGTGACCATCCACCATTCATTCTGTATTTTTCATTTTCAGCTACAGTACAAATAGACACATTATGATTTTTGCATATATCAAATGTCCATGCCATTCTTAAAACTCCTAGCAAAATATCAGCTCTCATTTCAACTCCAAAAAATATGAAAACCAACATTTTTTAATGTAGCTGCCTTTGAAATGTGCATAATAATGGAAACTTTACCATATGTTTTCTAACTTTTGGGTTTTCTGACATGTCATGCTTGTTATTTTAAAGCTGAAGATCAATCAATCAATCAATGATACACAGTACTTGCATGAAATGCATACCTCATGAAGGAGTCTATTCGTACAGGGGACCAACGCCAACGGCTTTGGTCATTTTCTCGACTTAAAAGCGACTGGTTACCATGTGCATGGTCTCAATTGAAAGATAATGGACATATCTCTTCTACAAATAGGAAAAAAATATATGGTCAAGGCAAAGTTTTCGAGATACGGCGCATCAAAGTTACGCGTCATTATAAGTGCGCCCATGCCCATTGGGAAAATAGTGCAACTCACTAGACACACCAGGTTCTCCAAAAATCATGAAATTTCTTCAAAAATGGTACAAACAAAATCATTTTATCATGAATATTTAATAACAGTCCAATTAGCAGGATTAACTTCAAAATTTTGTGAAAAACACTATTTTCTAATATATTCTGGAATTTATTTTAGGCAACAAGGGTCACTTTCTGCCTGCCAACAGGCATTCTCAACCTAGCAGACGACGCTACACAATTTATTTACCGATGTGGTATCTTCAAACTTTGCCTTGACCATATATTTTTTTCCTATTTGTAGAAGAGATATGTCCATTATCTTTCAATTGAGACCATGCACATGGTAACCAGTCGCTTTTAAGTCGAGAAAATTTTGCATGTAAAGTCAATGGGGACGTATTTACCGGTTTGTTTCCTTAATGCCTTTCTAAAACTCATTGAAAAACTTAAGCTTTCATTTCAACTCCAAAATATTTGAAAACCAACATTTTGTAAACATCTGTAGTTGAATTGCAAATCTGAATAAAATGAAAAGGAAACTACACAACAAGTTTTCTTGGTTTTACTTGACATATTTTATGTCATACTTTGGGGTGTCATATGAATTTGAGACAAGTAACATTTTAAAGCTGAAGATTAAATCTGCAATTAAAAAAATGATCAGAGGCCAATTTTACTGGAGGCTGTAGTGGATGGTCACATATGGTGTCATATTGTACATGCAATCCCACGCAATCCGGACAAAGTCGCCAGAAAACTTAGGGAGATATAGCCCAATAAACTTGTCACAAATCAATAGAAAACAAAGGAATTTCCAACCTAAATGTCACTTTTTGACAGACAAGACATTGAGCAATCCGTGAGTATGATTATCATTGGAAAGCTTATAATTTTGCATTTAAATTTGGTAAAATTTGAAAAATGGATTTGTCCACCTTTGTCACGGTATCGACAGAGCAGGTCACATATATTGTTTAAGTAATGGATGGCAGTAAAATCCTCATCATAACTGTTATCACTTCTTTCTGACCACAGTACTAGTATTACCCTTTTGCAAGTCAAAAATCACAGGTTTTTCACCTGAATTTGAACCTGGGACCTCCCGCTTCCTGATCCAATTATCACTATGTCAAGCCACTGAGCAGTGTGCTGTACCTATGAATCACAGAGATACACACAATGCTTAGCCCATATTCAATGTGTAAAAATTGCCAAATATCAAGAAAGAGGTATGCCTTTTTTAGACAGATTAAAAACAAAACATGTGATTAGGTAATATGTTTTTACTTTCTAAAATATATCTTTACTATTATAAAATTATATCCTTGGTTGTATCCATGATTTAAATTTGAGAAATCCTAACTTTTGGATATGAAAAATCCAATTCAAAATCCTTATTTAGAGTGACAACCCGAAATCCTGGCTTAGGTTTAATTCTTAGAGACCTTTTACGAGTATGATATTCAACTCTCAGTACATCTCCCTTCTCCCTTCACAGTTATTATAAGTGGCTGGAATATTGAAATAATGATTATTGCTTGGTTACCATGCATTTTAATTGAAATA
This sequence comes from Ophiothrix spiculata, assembly GCA_000969725.1. Taxonomy (NCBI): domain Eukaryota; kingdom Metazoa; phylum Echinodermata; class Ophiuroidea; order Amphilepidida; family Ophiotrichidae; genus Ophiothrix; species Ophiothrix spiculata. The sequence goes on from JXSR01S053863.1 coordinate 6,706, forward strand.
GCATCCTTTGCAATTTCTAAGTCCTTAATGTCAATCTTACGATTCAATGGTAATGGCTAAAAAAAATTGCAAGCAATATATATGAAATATCTACATTGAAAATCATTGGGCTGATTCATTAAATCTAATGTTTGTTGCAAAATTGTCTACAGAAATGCTAAAAAGTGGTTTGTTATTTTGGAGTACAGAAATTTTTGAATATAAGTGAATTGTTATATTCTTTGTTTTTAATTATTTAATATCATGAACACTAGTATCATATTGGTTACTGTAAAGCACAGCTTTGCCAAACATCAATTTAGATTGGGATATGCCTTTGCTGGGTGCGATTTTACTCCTTATGGTCATCCATTATGAGAAAATATGACAGAGCGTTAGCATTAAGCGTAGTAGAACCACACGTTGATAATCACAGCGTACATAATTGTTCGTAATGGACATCCCCTGTAATTGGGGGATGGGTTGGGGTCATAACTCAGAATAATGTATTCCAATCCATTATGAGATGCTAAATGACAGGCAAAATAATAAATCTTATCTTTGGGGCAAAAAAGGCCAATTTGACAAATTGTTTTGAACAATGTCATTTTGGATTCATATCTAATTGAACTGTTTTTCCTTCATTTTTGATATTTGAAACAATTTTTAAGGATTAAAAAATGGGACCATTGTTTAGGGATTTTCTGTGAAAAACTGACTCATTATGACAGCACATCCCGATATACCTGATACATGGAAGTAGCCTACCCCACCACCCCCTTCCCTCGATCTGATCGTCGTTAATTTTAAAACTACAATTAGTACAAAGGTATTTTTATGTGTATCACATCAGTAGGTCTATATTGTGAACAAACTGTTTCAATCTTATACCTGTAATAATTATCATTAATAAACCATAGCGTAGCTGATGGACTAAATATAGAAAAGTCAAGTAAATTTAAATAATCAGAAATTTGAAAAAGCAGGGTGCTTCTTTTAGCAAAATGTAGAAATATACATACCTGTAACCTTAGTAAAAAAAACAGATAAATCTTTAAAGTTGGTTTCGACAAGCATTTTATTGACAATGCCACTGACAAAAGCAACTTCATAAATTGTTGACAAAGCCCTTACGATTAACAAAAGCATTAAAACAAAAAAATCTGAAAACTCACATAAACTACATAATAAAAATTACTCTGGTATTTAATTCATCTAAGCACTTTGAGTATGCATCCCTTTAGTGATTTTTTTATTTCAATCTCTCTAAATTTGTTGTTTTTTTGCCAAAGAAAATGCTTGCCAATACCAACCTTACATTGAAATCTAAGTTCCGTTGCACAAATAGAATCAACACATTGCTACAAATATTGATCTTTTTTGTGCTATCTCACTAAGATAATAAGAAAATGCAAAATCAAAAGAAACTGATTTTCAATATAAGTATTTTAGTACTTACAAGTATTATTACACCAACAGATGGTCGCCAATTTTAAATTCAGAAGAAAAAACATTTAATCATGGTTAAGTTGATATACCTTTTTATGTCTAAGCTGTTTTTAATATACCTATAGGCCTATTGCAAATAAATTTGCAAATAATTTGTACAAATATACATCTATTTTAAATTCTCTAGCTCAGTTAGTATAGAAATACTCATTTAAAAGAAAAAGAACTTTCATTTTATGTATTGTTACTTTAACAGATGGTTGCTAGTTTAGGATATACGGAAAACTTTTTAAGCTTAATGAGTTAATACACCTATTAATATAGTGTCTATAAGCTTAATGATTTGAATATACCTACATTGGAAATGAATTTGCATGTTATTTTGACATGCATCTATTTTGAGTTATCTTACTAAGATGGCATATAAATATCAATTTAAAATAAACTGAATTTTCAGCAAAGTGTTACTTTAAATGATAGTACCCATTTTTAAACTGACATGAAAAAAATGTTTATAAGCTTAACAATTTACAATAGAATACATTAATCCAAACAGTATAAAGCTTAGACATTTGGTTAAGGTATTAACAAATGAAACAGTCCTGTTGTATACAGTGTCTGCAAAGTATCTTTTAGTTTGACCATTAAGGTATGCAGCTTGTGTTGCACTAGAGGCAAACAGGGGTTCTCTCTGTCTTAAAGAAAATCTTACATCTTGAACCCTGCATAAGTTTTTTTTTCTGATGCATCTGTATATATCCTAATAAAGCCTCGCATAATTTTGTTTACGATCTAAGAAATATAATATGTTTGAAAATACTCAAACATGAAAATTCCAATTAACCACCTGTTATGTGCATAAGACATGCGCATGTATTTATACTCTCCTTAAATAAATTTATGTTTATTTATAAGAGTCTATTGATCAGTATGTTTAAAATTTATTTTAAGCATTTTTAATTAGATTAATTAACTTTTTTTTAATGGTAGCGATAGAAAAAATACAAAGAAAATTATGGCGACTTACCAAGGAGGTCCATTGTGTCAGCTTAACTCAAAGCTTAGTCTACCAGCACCACTTGTAAATTTAGCGTCACTCTACCACCAAGATATCCTCGGTATACTTAGCATAGAAATAGACCAAGGCCAGTGTACACATGCATGCACATGTACGTAGGTACGTCTTGTAACAAATCGTCACAAACACACTATTCCAGATGAGGACTGCACACCAGGCAGAGAAGTTACATGCGTATGGTATGTATGTATGTGTGTGTATAGGATCGTGATGAGATGGTCGCGGTGAGATGGTGGCCGTGCTAGCTGGAATACCTCGATTGGTTTCACAACATTGCTCAGTGCCAGCATATAGACATACATAGAACACAAAGGGATGCTAAGGCAGGCAAGCAGGCAGGCAGGCCTAAATGGAGATGTGATAAAAACATAACGACACTGGAATTACACTAGTTGTGGCAAACACAGACAGTGAGGGGTACCCGGTAAATTAGGGGAAATATTCTCTGCTCAGTGTGATCAAAATTTTCGCCATTAGATCAAATTTCACATTTTATCAATTTAAAAACATCCCACCATGTCAAGTGAAATATCAGCAATTTTCAAATCCAATAAATAATAAAAATTAATGATTGCAATCAGCCAGATCTAACATTTGAATATTCGTGAAAATTAAGGTAGTAAAAATTTTCACTGTGCAAAAAATATTAGCCCCGAGTCAGACAAATTATTGGGCCTCCGCAGCACGCATGATGTACCATGATATTTGTAATATTATCTTATATAAGTTAAGAGTTGAAAATGCATTTCTTGTGATTCCGTATCTAATGCAAGCTACGCAAGGAGCTTAATAATCACTTCGCTCGCACATTGATCATGTAATTGCCATCGGCTTTTTCTGTTTTAACAATTTGCCAACAGATTTTTACAAAAATGTTGACAGAGAAGCTGCCAATATTTCAGAGTCGTATGGTATTTATTCCTAAAATTACTCCTTGTGCACTGATTCCAAATATATTTTAAGTGTAAAGGTTTTAAAATAAGCATATGACATCTATTTTATTTGCTTTTTAATTTCAATGAGAAAATATGAAAAAATGAAAACAAAATCTATTTAGCAACTTCTTGATAAACATGTAGAAGGTTAAAATATAGAAAATATTCCTTCTTTAGTGATGTTGTTTGTATTATTCCAAATTAAATTATGGTATCTATTAAATTGGCAAAATAATACAAACTCATTTTATAGTAAATTTAGACTATTTACAATTTTGAATTATGATCTTTAAAAAAATATTATTTTTAAGACCAAATTATTACAAATCATCAATGGCACAAAACATGCACAGTACATAGACCCAATAAATCGTCTAACTGCATATATTTAACCTCGGGTCACCCTGCATCTTAAAACAAAAATATGACAATTCATTGTGACATACCTGTGACACTCTTAACTTTATCCCCAAGAATCATCTTAGCCGCCATTCCCGCCATCTTGAAATCAAAAAGATACTTTCACCCGATTCTTGAAAGCAAAAAAAAGTAATATAACAATCCCAATATGCTTCACCCAAGAGGAGAGACGGCGAGTGTAAAATCCGGTGTAGTTTGGCTCTACTGATGTCCTCAAGTGAGTTCTTGTCTACATAAAACTTGTCAACCAAATATATCCAGTCGATGATTTAGCCAAGAAGTAGTTACACGGTCTGAATTTTAAAACAAAAACACAGAATTGATGGAAATTATGTTAATATGTGGTTTTTATGCTTACCTTAATCATACAGAACAGATTGATGAATAAATATTCAAAATTATTACAGGATTGTTAACGATGACAGTGCTATAGCACCAAATGGTCTTTTAATAATTCATATGGCATATTCAATTTTAAATTGATACACAAATGTATTACGTTATGTAAATCAATACATCGGTGCGACAGAGTCCATTAGTTATAACAAAACAGTCTAGCTGAGGAAAGCTCGTTAAAAAAAATGCCTCATTTGCATAACAATATATTGACGTGTCCAAGAGTAATATAATATCATATCTATCATGTCTATCTTGTAAGTGGGTGATGTGTTTAATTAAATATGCAGAATTATTATTTTGATTGTGTTATCACATCAGCTGGCTTTCTGATGTCTGAATCTTAGGTCATGTGACCTACTGGGCAACATCAGTCATGTTTGGGCATATTGATTGTACAATTTAATTATGAAATTACGAAAGGATTATCAAGCTTGCCATTATGCCAGCAAGATGAGCTCATACATGCAATTTAAATGTGCACATAGAAAACCCATTTCCAAATTATGTCTCCAATATACTGCTTAACCGCCAAATGACTATCTATTCTATATGGTATTATTTTACTAGGGTTAAAGGGGCAATTCATGATCCACTTTTTACGCTCAAGGTCACCGCTATCAAAATCGAGTTTTTTAGCTTCTAAGAATCCTCAACTGGTATATGTTACGATCCCCAAACCATTCTTTCATATGTGCTTGCATTTTTGAGAAAAGTGAGAAAATGTGTCATTTTCTAATTATTGCCGGGGCCCCGACAGTTATTACAACACAGTAGCCTATGAGGATTTTCAAAATGTAAAAAAACTTTTAACTTGGAAACGAATGGTCGGAATCAAATGGAATTTTCAGTATACATTTATATTGTTCTCTTCTTTTTATTTAGCTAGAAAAGAGGCAAGGTTTTTGTCACTTCAAAATCATGAATTGCACCTTTAATTTCAAAAAAAATAGTAGGGGAAAGTGGGGTAATACCAGACTGGTGGGGGCAATCCCACTAAAGTGATTGTAACAAAACAGAGAAGAGTGGAGCCCTCACACTACCCTGCGGCATTAGATATCCAAAATGTTAGTCTTCTGAAAATTACCAAAAATAGAAATTGATGATTTGAATGATTTTGTAGCTGGGCTATAATGACAGAGCTGAAATAAACATGAAAATTATATGTGATACTTGGTAATTGTTAGATGGTATATAAACTTGGGTGTCTTTTAAGTGAGTTACTAGTATAACAAGAACTTTGAAAGTGACTCATGTTAGTTTGGTATAATTCCGGACAAGTGTTAATTAATTCATTTTAGTGTGGGGCAATCCCACACAAGTGATTTTCCCATTCAATACACATCGAATTTGAAACATACCTTATCTAACAAAAAGAAGTAGATGGTATCTCAAATAGTCCAACTGCTTGGAGCATAATTGTTCAAAATCAAATGTACAGTATTATCCCATCAAGATCACAGGGTAATTCCCGACACCCTCCATTTTGATTTCTTACAAGTAATGTGGTACTCATAGATTAATAAAATTCCAGATAGGAAACTGGTCTATTTGCACCCTAAAAATTGGGCTAAGTTAGGGGATTGCGCCACGCGTGCGCTATGCCTGGACCGACGCTGCGCGAGTGCGTATTGACCAAGCTCTGCGCTCTGTCTCACGCTACTATTATTTGACTACAACGCAATACGCATCTTATAATTTACCGCCAAATCGTGCGTAAGCAAGGAACGGCGCTTGGCTGGCTCAATCACCTTGTTTAGCCGCATTCTCAGTCAAATTACCATTCAGTTGCCAGAGTATGGTGGTACTGTACTGGATAGTATATGATGCCTGTTATTGAGACTGATATGACTGCTTGCTATTTTACTGAGGGCCAGTCTCGAAAATAGCACATTTTTAGTCACTGAAGGACTACAGGTTTTTATTTTTTTATTTATATGATTGCTTTTGTAAACCTGGGCTCCCTGGAAGAACAGTGCTAGTGCATTGAAGGGATAACCCAGGATAAAGAAGAATGAAATAAGTAAATAAATAAATAAACCATTATTGGTATTGCACTTTTAAAGGGGGTCTGACAGAAAGGTGTTTAGCATTATCCCACATTTCCCTAACCTAACACTAACATTTCTAAAATTACAAAAAGTAAACCCTTTTTCCTGCACTAATTTCACGCCCTTTACCCAAAGACCCTTTTACTGGTCAGTGGTGAGTCATGGCTTGATAAAGTGGACCTCCGGGGCTAAAA
>JXSR01S053879.1:0-21533 GCA_000969725.1 Ophiothrix spiculata
TTCAGAAACTTGTATGCATTTATATTGTATAAATATGATTAAACACAAGGCAGCTATGGAGTTGGGATGTTCTTATTCTAGCGTATTCAATTGTCGGGGATAGCAAGCAGTGCCAGTCTCAGTGACCTCCACACAAAAGTATACTGGCTGAGTGGGGAATTTAAAAAACAACGAGTGGCTTTCGTATACCATGTTATGATGTGTAAAAACTAGTAACGATCGTATGATAGATGGTTAGAATATACATATAGCTCAGTGCTATACTGACCAGTTTTCAAAATGGCAGGAAAAAGGTAGATCTTTATGAAACGTCTTTTGCAAACAACGTGGAAAGACAAAAGGACTAACACATGGATATTTGACTAGATTGGAACTGGCTTTCCCATTAGATGTGGGATCATAAGAAGGAAGCTTTTGGACATATTGTCAGAAGGGATGGCAGCATTGAAAAACAAATACTTCAGGGTACTGTAGAAGGAAGTGTGGAAGAGAGCGTCCAGGAACATCTTGACCAGATGACATGAAATACTTGTCGGGAGGTATTATACATGGCGCATTGCGCCTTGAAGAGGATAGAGGTGGACGGCGTACTATCACAGCAGCGCTATGTGCGCCATTTGTCTTATATGATAATGAATTACTTCATGTAACTGCACGAAGTCTAGGAATTATTCCGCATAGACTTAACGCGTGTAAAAATGATGTGCATAAATTATGTAAATTACGAACTGTCACTTCCGTTGCGCATTTCCATTTATGATTTTGACCCTCAGATGCAGCCACAGCTTATTCTTTTGTTTGTTTGTTTGTTTCGAGGTATTGCACAAATAAGTACTACTCATGTGAAAACTATTTATCGTAAAATGACACCGTTTTTATTGTTGACTGCTAGAAGATAACATACACGAAATAAGTTCGCTGTAGTCAGCATAATAATTCGTAATCGTTCGTTATGGGTATACAAAATCGTAAATTTGCCGCTTCTAAATGATTTGTAAATATGAATAGACCACAAATATAAGCTTACATGGACTGTTGGACGTAATGAAAAGGAATTACAATTTACAAATATGCAAATTTTACAAAAAGCAGAGTTTTAAATTATTTACAACATATTTGATCTAAGGTAGTGAAAATTATTCAATAGGGGTAAATCAATCAATTAACTACTTGAAATATGCCCCGTCATATCTAAAGGTACATTAAGGTCAGCATAATAAATTACGAGATGCGGGCCATTGAAAAAATCACGTCCAAGATCGAATTTCTAATTTCATCAGAAATGTTACCGTTGAAGTGTATTCTATCATCATGATCATATTAATCAGGTTCCAACATCCAAAACATAAGACAAATGTTTTAAAAACCGAGATAAAAATTCTTTCCCATTCAAGTTTTACCAGTACAGAAACTTTTAACTCGATTTTCTAAGAACTATAGTTTTCTGAATCAGCCCGATGCCTCTAACCTATTTGGATGTAACCTTGCAATCAAACATCCAACAACCAAAAGCAAGGTGTCATTTTAAAGCTTAAAATAATAATGTCTCAGATAAGACCAAAAAATCAATTTTCATTTTGGAGCCCTTAAGGTACCTTTCGATATGACGGGGCACAAATGTCCTTGACAATGCGCTTGTTCAAATGTTCAGTTTACCAATCGTTAACAAATTGTTCGATCTCAAACAATGAGAAAATCAAGCTTTCAGTTTGAATTTTAGTTTACTAATTCTACTCTACTAATTTTGAAACAAATTGAAAACTAATTAACCGTACAATAATATGTTCACATGACATGCAAAAGCCATTGACTCACCATTGACAAGATGTAATCCATCGTAATCCGTCGTCAATATTTACTTTTGGTGGAGATGAAGTAGGTATATGATAAACAGCTATTCCTAACAAGGATCGTGTTATAAACATCGATTGAATTAAATTAACAAAGATCAGGGTTGTTTCGGTTAATGATTTCATCACTTTATATTAATGAAATCATTAAATTTCCTCAAAAAAAATATGCAGGGTGTCGAGAGCGTGTACGTGTGCAACCATTATTATGATTATCTTGGTGATATAAGGTCTGGTTCAATTGTCGAGGCAGATACCATTAAAATAATAGACAAATTTAATTCAAATAAAAGTGCCGGTCACGATAATATAGGAAATTACATTATAAAGAAAGTGAGCAATGAAATTGCAAAGCCACTGCAAATCATATTTAACATGTCATTGTCATTAGGAGTTGTTCCAGATAAATTAAAGATTGCAAAAGTTATACCAATTCATAAACAGAATGATAAATCTATATTTTCTAACTATTGTCCAGTGTCACTTTTACCATGCTTCTCTAAAATCCTTGAAAGGCTTGTGTCTAACCGATGTGTAGATTATATTACTACTCACGAAATCCTTAATGAAAAACAGTTCGGCTTTCGTCCGAAACATTCAACCTACATGGCAATTGCTCAACTAGTGGATAAAGTAAATACTGCTGTTGAAAAGATGAAACCTCAATTGGAATATTCTTAGATTTATCGAAAGCATTCGATACTATAGATCATAAAATACTTTTACATAAACTTGAACATTATGGATTTCGTGGAGTCGTTCTTGACTGGTTCAAGAATTATCTTAGCAAAAGCTCTTTTGAAATTGAAGCATGAAAATAACTTCCTGTTAAGCATATTTGATTTCACTCTAGATACCCTTTCCCCCTAAAATTAAATGAATTTTAAATGCAAATTTAGTACTTTGGCGACCATCTTATCTTATTTTTGTATATATATCTTAGAGCAAAATATATTGATTGGAATTTCATTTATTTAATAAAATCACTTTTGAATTCCAGATTTTCCTATATTTTCTAACGACCTCCTCCTTGGTGGGAAGGGATATTTAATTTTTTATAGTCCAAACTTTTAGCAGCTTTTCTTATACGTGAGGTTTCATCTACCATTTCTGGAGACATCTTTCGTTTTGATGGTTTTCTCGGGCTAGCGCGAGTCTTTTTGTTTGGAGTAGATCTACCTTTGGCCGCTTTAGATTCTTCGATATCTGCAGTTGATTCGTTTGGGGTTAGTTTGAAGAGACCTTTGAAATCACGTTCCACTTCTATTTTCAGCTTTTTTAGATCTTCTTCCGTTAGATCTTTTAGATCTCTCCTGGTGTAGATTCTATAAATTTTGCTTTGAATTCGTCGTGGTTTTGAGTTCGGCATCTATTCAAATTTAAAAAAATGTTTACATAGTGTCAATTAACCTAAGTTACAAATAATACACCTGTATAAAGAGTTTACAAAATGAAGGCAGAGACAAGTATTGGGAAGGAAGTGTTCAGAATATTGACACTGGTATTTAGACATCAATGTTTAATGAAATTACACATGATATTTAGTAGAAAATTGACCTAAATTACCTTTTGACCTTGACTGACCTCGACCTTGGACCAAGAATTATCGAAGGTACAAGGTTGTTCCATGTTCCATGTAGAGTCGGGGATTCATCAATCAATCAATCAATCAGTGATACAAGTACTTGCATCATGAATACCCCATGAAGGAGTCTATTCGTACAGGGGACCCACGGCTTTACGTGACTGTCCCACAACGGAGCAAGTAGAATAAATTTTTTTGCCCACGGAAACAAGGAGACGAAATCCGCCCGGTGCTCGAACCCACAATCTCTACATTACGAAACCCGTGCTCTAACCGCTTGGCCACACTCCCCTCTGATATTACTGTGACCTTGAAATAACTTTTGATGGACTAGGGTCAACTTTTAGACCTTGAAATGGCCTCGGGAAAACTTTTTGGAACGTTGTAAAAATTTAACCTCAAGCGACCATGACTGATAAGCTTGATTAAATTTTAATCCAGGCGAAGTCAAGGGGTGACATTGAAATGACCTTTCATGGCCGTTGCTCAACTTTTTGACCATTTCGCATCAGGGCAACATTTTGACCATTTTTAAAAAAAATTTACCTCGAACGACTCTTTGACCTCATTTACCTTTACCTTGGGTCCAACGCTAACCATGGCACGTTTAATCCATGCAAGGTTAAGGGTTAATGAGTTATGACCGTGACCTTGTAATGACCTCCGATGACCTCAAGGTCAACTTGAATATTTTCGAGATTTATTTCAAATGACCATTTGACCATGACTAACCATGACCGTGGATCAAGGGCTAAAATGGTCCAAGTTGAATCCATGCGGGGTCACGGGGTCATGAACTATATCCGTGCTCTTGAAATAATCTCAAATGACCTTAACCCTCGTCTCCCAGGGGTAGGTTGTTGCAACTCCCCCCCCCCCCCCCCCCCCCCCGCTGCATAAAAAACGCAAAAGCAACCGACCCCAGGCATTTGGGTAATCTCTTTTACATCCTTTGCGGTCATTTTGATGAAAACATTAGGGGTACCACCTAAGGTGGGGTTAGGATAGGCCGTCAAAGTTGGGGTGTAGGGTAGGGGTTGGCGAAGCCCCAGAAAATTTTAAGTCGCCATTTTGAAAAAAATATGCATGCTATGAAGCTGAAACTTGCAGGGCATGTGAGAATTTTCATTTCCCTTCTTTATTAGCAAAAAACCCGACGAAAATCGGTCATTTAGAACTTTTATGGCAAAAGTTTGATTTTGGTGGCCATTTGGCCAAAATCCAAAGGAGCTTTATGACGTCATCATTACGTAACGCCTTGGCCGATTTTTGTGATCTTGGTATCATTGGATAGAAGAGGACCATACCTATTTATTGATAACAAAACCAAGTTCATAGGGGGTTCCGTTCTAAAAATTTAGGGGGTTGCTACAACCCCACCCCTTGGGTAGACTTGTTACAAAAATAGCCTGGGTAGACGAGGGTTAAGTTAACTTTTTGACCTTGAAAATGACCTTTGCAGATGCTCCCTGTGTTTTGCGCGAGACAATTGGGGACAATGGAGCACGGAACAAGAGCACACGCTACAGAAGAACAGTCTATGGATACAGGGTCTTAGGAACAATGGAAAACGGAACAAGGTCACACATCAGAAGGGAACAGCCTATGTATACTAATAGTAAAAAAGGTCTAATAGTTCAATAAACATAGTTCAATAAATCTATAAATACATTTAAAAAATGGAAGTTGTTATAGACATGACGATCGTGTCCATGATCGTGTCAATAACCTCGCTCAAAATGGCTATAGACAGGATAATCGAGGGTGAGAAAGTGAATGGCAATGGAGCCGATGCTCACTGATGCTCAAGGGGATGGCAACAAACATGGTGGAAGGAGGAAGGTGACTTGCATTGATTGGTAATATTACAACCGGGTGAGTTTCTAATGTTATTCAGAATGTCAACTTGAAGTTCATTTTTTGTCCTTTGGTCCGTGGCAGACCAAAGGAGAGGAATAAAACAGACAAGAGGAAGAAATTAATTGGGAGCAAAGTTGTAATATTACCAATGCAAGTCGCCTTCCTTCTGCCACTATTTTTGTTGCCGTCCCTCGAGCATCAGTACAAAGTATCGGCTCCATAGCCATTCACTTTCTCACACATATCATCATTGCTACAGCAGTTTTGGGCGAGACTATTGACACGATCATCGTGTAAATATCCTCGGCCTTAAAATATATAGGTCTAGTTAGAAAAGTAACGGGTAGGACCACGGGTAGGACCTAGACAAGTGATGGTCTCATTGTTTTTGAGTAGAAATACCAATATAAGAATGACACGCTTTACAAAATGTTGAGTAACAGAGTTTTCATGTACCTGATGAGGCTGTAAGTAATACCCTTTTGGAATTTCTTCACTCCCTTTTCCGAAGAAATAAACATTCTTGAGGGGATCTTCACTCCCTTTTCCGAAATCAATCTTGTGTTGCTGCAAGAGGGTGACAAAAAGAGTTGATTGATACATTTTAACCTAGTTTTTAACTCAAAACAAAACATAAACAAAAGAAACAAGAAACCCCAAAAACTAAACATAGAAAATAGCAAAATGCAGATCAGCAAATATATAAAGGTCTCAATATTAATTCTTGAATGGAGCGAAGAAACTCACCTTTTGTATGTTTATATGAAGAGCTCCAAGGAGGAGGAGGAGGAAGAAGAAGAAGAAGGGAGGAAGAAGAAGAAGAAGAAGAAGAAGAAGAAGGAATATATTTAAATTCCTAGTAGGAGCATTTTAGTACATACATCGAAATTATACGCAGGCAATGGGACTTAAAAGTCAAAATTAATTCTGAACCTAAAGTTCAAAATATTGGACAAACATTATGGACATTATTTAATCACATTTTCTTTCATACGTTACCATACCTAGAACTTTTTAAAGGATTGTCATACACCTTTTTTCTAAAATTTACGATATTCTCTATGATATATACGCGGCATTTATTGGACCTTCCAAGACATGCCCTAGTGTTTGGAACGTGTCACATCAGCCAAAGAGTGCTCCATATACAGTTCATATCAGAGATGCTTGACCATAGTATGGCAATTAGGAGTGCTCAACGTTCTAATCTCTTAGCAAATAAGGGTGCATCAAGGACACTTATAAACATTTCCTTGAAGTTTATTCAGACTAACTATCAACATAAAAGAAAAACACTTTGGAAACTCCTAAAATAATGACCAAAATACGTCACGCTTGGCAGGCTAAACGTCATCTTCATTTAATGTCCCTACAATGGGCTCAAGTGGCATTTAGTGAAAGGCTTTCTGCACTGTTACAAATGCAAGCCCTTAAAAATGTTTAAAATAGATCTTGAATTAGGTTTTGAACTGAAATATTTGTTTTTGTAATTTAATTTCACCTTTAATCTCTAAAAAATGCTAATTTTAGATCAAATTACACCATTTTTAGCCCATATTTTGTGATTTCATTATTTGTGACGTTATTCATTTTTGAAATTAGTTATATGCATATAGCATAAGTCAAATGTTTAATGTGTGAATTTAACATGCATATGAATAAATTTACTTTTACCTTATCCATGTGTCAAATGTCAAAACTAATGTTCATAGATTAATAAAATCTGGCAACTTGATTTACAGAAATAGCGCTACCAATAATGTGCCTTTGGCTATAATAAATGGCTATATCTTTTAATAGTGATCAAACAGCGGTGGTGACACACCACAAATTACCTTTCCGTTGACTTACTCTAAAAAAATGGCGTCCTAAAACACCCGAAAACTCAAAAATAAAGCAACTGGTTTCTTCAACAGTGCCTTTTCTTAAGTGGTTGTGAACTCTTTTAACCCAAACGTGATGACAAATGTCCACCATGAAGGCAAATTTATCAAGATACGGAACGTTGAAAGTATTTCCGCCCATTAAAGCTGTCAGTCAAATATGCAGTACCAGAATCTCTACACGTTGTAGGAAAGTCTTAAAATTTTACCAAAGCACTTTAGAGATCAAAAATGGAATTGTAGCAACTATAAATACATGTTAACCTAAATGTATAATCATAACAAAATATTGACCAAAATTATAGCCCTTCCTTGTGTTTGAGGGTTCGACTTTTAATACTGTTAAATGTTGTTGAATTATGATCCATTTTAAATACAAACACCACAATCTGAATTATTTAAAGTGCAATTTCTAACATTTCCCGATTACATTGCCTAGATGAGCGCTATCGCACTCAGTAGTGCAAACTGGTAGAATGTAAGGGGCATAGTCAAGTCATGGAGAGTCCAGACCGTGTATGCTGCGCGTTGAGGACATGGAAAATAATGACTGGCCAGAAAATTTCACGTGTACATTATGTACCACAAGCCTTACACATGGGATATTTTTCCTAGACCAAAACGCCAAACTGTCAATTACTGACGAGTCACTGAACAAGTCACCGACTTCCTTTCAACCAATCAAAAAGCCACTTCTTGAAGCCAGTCAACCATATAACTGCAAACACATTTTATTTTGACACTTGATCTTTGCAAATATTACGTTGAAATAATATTTGTGGTTGTTACTCAATAAAACATGAATAATCAATATTCAACTTGTATATATATATTAGGTCTATTATGTAGAATTGCTGTGGCGTTGGGAAAAAACCCGCTTTACGGCCAGGCGAAATTTTTAAGTAGGGCCGGGTGATTTATTTTTTTCAAATTCCCCATAAAATAATCCGAAAAATTGGGAAGAAACCTGAACATTTTGCACAAAGAAATTTTCTTTATACCTTGAACCAAAATTGTTAATTTTGACTCATAAAGCCTGCTGATTTTACATGATTTTGGCAAAACCTTAAAAAAAGGAAAAAACACCCCCACAAATTAGGGTAACAGCCCGCTAGTCCCAAAATGACATAACGTTCGCTAGTCCGAAAGCTAAATTTATCAGTAGCACATGTCTTATTTCCCATGATTCTTTAAGCGATAAGCGAGAATTCTACCACTGCACTACGTTACCGGCTGATAAATACAAGGTGAATCTAAATACTTTAAGAAACGTGTATTGCGCAAGGCGAATGAAACATGGTTGAAACTGTTCGACAAATTTCGTCATTTTAGAGAATCAACTCAATTGATTTTGATGCAGTTGGTATCAAATTAATCCTTGATTAGTATAGCAACCCGGCAAGGTTATAAAATTGTATATTAATGATAAAATAATGCAAAAAACCTACCTAGAATGACGAAGCAGTCACGATATTCAGCGCCAAAAACTTTTTCAGTATTGAAGATCATGTGAAATATATGCCAACTTAATCAGCTGATACTCGGAAATGAAAGCAGTCACAAGGTAAGTTGAAGCATTCCGGGAAAGAACAGATAGTCAAGTGATAATTTATCCAGCTTAAAACGCTTTGCTATTGGTTAATTCTCTAAAGCAAGCGCTTACCTTAGGCTTTCTACCCCATGAAAACTCACGGTAAAAGATACGAATCAAAAGTGGGCGGAGCTTAAAAGTCAACTTCTTGAATTGATATCGTGACGTCAAAATGTAAACATTTCTATAGCTGGGCTGCTTTCAAGAGACTTTCGTCACACGTGGTGATTAAAGACAAATATCGCAATATCAGCTGTTTGTAAGGCTTGTGGTACGGAATAAAATAGAATCATTTCTATGTAATTCCATATTATCGTGCACTATTTTGGACCTTGTTTACAGAAATGCAATAATTAATGAATTCAAAAGTAAATAAACTCAATATAATTTAGAAAACGTACTACTGCAACTAAGTCTCCTGCATCTGCGCCATATTTATCTTTAAGGAGCTTGTCTATACTGTCCTTCTCATTCTTCTCTTGTTTGTCATTGTCCTTCCCTTTGTCTTTCTTATCGTTTCTCTTTTCTTCATCTATGGGCTACATATTTTTTGGAAAAGATGAAAAATACAAGATATATAAACAAAACAATACAATATAAACAGCTGTGAAATTAACATAGTAAAGCACGAGATATACGTCGTTATTTTTCAAAACTCAACTTGTATACACCTACCAAAACCTTATAGTGTACTAAGTATTTGATAGTATATCAGGAAAGTAACAATTAACTTTGCTTATAAAATACAACTAGCAGGAAGGTGGTCAGTAACTTGGTCTCCAAATACACCTAGCGCTGCCATATAAAAGTTGGGCTCCGTTTTGGGTCATGTATGGAGCAGAGGTTGTGAGGGTACTCTGGATACTTATAGTAGTGGCGGCGGAAGGTCAACAATTTTAGGGGGCAGTTAATCTTTTTAATCAATTTTTTTGCGCAAAAATGGTCAGAGGCAAATTATGATTTTTATAATCTGTGAAATCGGCTAATTTAAGTTTCAAATTGTGCAAAAATGGCAAATGTTTACTGAACATGCTGAAAAATCGCGGGAAGGTTGGTTTTTTTTTTTTGTTTTTTTTTTGAATTTTCAAATTTTGATTATCAAAAACAAAGGGAAAATTTCAATTCCCTTTCCTTTTCTTCCTTTTTTCTTTATTTTATCCGTCCCCCTCGTGAAATTTAGGCGTGGACAATACCCCTCGCCCCCCCCCCCTCCCCCACTTCCACCGCCTATAACCCACTTCCACCGCCTATGGAAGTTATATATGAAAATAGTCTACTTTAAGGGTACTTTTCCTCCAGTCTATCATGACAAGGTCGTGGAAGGAATAGAGTCTATATGTTATACATTAGTCTTGACTATTGATTCACTCTTTTTAATAATGTCGATAAGATTATTTTAAAAATGTTTAATATTTAATGACTTTTGGTCAAAACCCTCCAATTTTTTGTAGTTTGAATCACCTTATCTTATTCAAATTTCACATGCTTATGATCAAGATACGTACTATTATCATGATTGTGGAAATAATTATCTAGACTCCAAAATTAATGTTAGCAGCAGCATTTTGTTTTCCGTTAAAAGCGCATAACCGTAAAATTTAGTGTTAAAGTTTCTATTTCAATCGTGGTCAAAAATGGTAGTAACAATATTCTAAAATGTCTAAATTTCTAATTTATTATAATCCCGTACTACCTCTTGAAATTCGGCAATCATACGGTAATGACATCGATTGTCGATCCTCGTCAATAGGCGGCGCGCCTTTTCGAGTTCGTCATTGTCAGACAAGCTGATTTTTTGAAGAATTCGATCATCCATTTTACAGTATTTCTCCACTTTTTCCGCAGTAATTTTGCCCGACTCAAATATATGGCTGAGCACGAATTCCCCTTCTGTCGCTTTCTTGTAAACACTGAAACGAACAAGAAGCAACAATGAGTCTTTCAAAACATTGAACACTTTCGGATCAGGCAAACCCGCTATGTAGAGAACAGATAACCTTCATTTGTAATACCAACACTAATATTCATATGAAGAGTTTGTTTCCAAAAGGGCCTAAATCCACTTTTGGTCAAAATTGAGTTATTGGTGCCATAGTGTAGTACTATAGTAGTAGTTAAATGGAACCAAGCCATTTTTCCCAAAAGTTACTTTCATAGAGTTTACCAGTTCACAAACATCTGTGTTTGTTTCTAAAAGGGCCTATATCCACTACAGTTTGTTTCCAAAAGGGCCTAAATCCATTTTAGGGTGCAAACAAACCTCTCAATAAAAAATAAGCAATGAATGATTTCCATAAATGATGTCACTGTAGTGAGAGGACCTATCCCTAACTTGTGAAGCAGTAAAAACTCAAAAATACATTAAACATGACAAGAAATCATCCGTTTGCTGATTTTCAGATGGATTTAGGCCCTTTTGGAAATAAACTCTAAATGAAGAAAGCATCCCAAAAAAGAACAAAAATCAATTTTGGGTAAAAATTTAGTTATTGGTGCCATAATGTAATACTGTAATAGTAATTTCGTGAAACCAAACTATTTTTCCCAGAACTTGCTTTATTTTAGCTTGGCAGTGCACAAAAATCTCAGTTTGTTTCCAAAAGGGCCTAAATCCATATTTTATTTCCAAAAGGGCCTAAATCCACTTCATAGTGAAAATAAAACTCTCTATAAAAAATATACGGTATTATAAAGCTCTGATTTCCGTGAGTGGTTTCAGTTTTGTCAGAGTGCTAACGCCTAACATTTAATGCAGTAAAAACTTGAAAATGATTTTACCATAACAAGGAATAAGTTTTTGCTAATTTTCTCAGAACTATGATTATGTCGACATGGCAAGAAAAATTGCCACGCCAAGTCGACTTAGATAGCAATGGATGTTATCATGTTGACATAGCGAGATGATTTATCACGTCATTTAATAAAAGTAGATGTTGACATGATGAAATAGATTATCAGTCATGTCGACTATGCAATAAGGGGATGTTGACATAGCGTTCATGTTGTGCCTTCTACACTCTCAGAAAAAAGTGCTATTAAGAACCCTTTTTTGTCCTACTAGGAGAACCCTTTCTTCTAAAAGGTTCTGACGATGACCTTTGATGGTTCTTTGTAGAGCCTTTAAAAATGTAGGTAGACCATAAAGACCCAACCATTAAGGCCTAATTTACTTTCAGTCCTCACATAATCTGTAAATATTGGAAAGATAAAGACAAAGTTAGTGCTCTAAAGTATTTACACATGTTTTCTCTTAATTATTTTGTCTCTTGTACCCAGAACCTTTAAGGGTGTCCTGGTCCTCTACAAAGGGTGGTTGGAGCCTAAGGGACCATTTTGGGCTAAAGAACCCTTTCTGATGATAATGAAGAAAAAACATGTGTATACTTTACAGGAGTAAATTTTTCTTTTCTTCCCCGCATTTGCAGATTATGTGAAAACAGAAAATGAATTACGGCTTGATGGCCAGTACTGTTGATGGCCTACTTAAATGTTATAAAGGCTCTACAAAGAACTATCAGAAGTTCTTGTAGGAACTTTTTAGACGAAAAGGTTCTCCCTGGAGGACAAAAATGGGTTCTCAATAGCTTGTAGCATCTTTTCTTTTTTGAGACTGTATAAAGCCCAACATGATCGTTATGTCAGTATCCACATTTTGCTTAGTCGACATGACATGATAATCTTTTTCGTCATGTCGACATCTAATTTCTATTAAATCGACTTTACGTGATAATATACCTCGCTATGTCAACATCCATTTTTTACTAACACCACTGTGTGATCACTAATACTATATAGCCAATTGGTAGATTTTAACGGGTTCGCCGTCGGACAAGTTTTGAACTGTCAAGTTTTCGTCAGGAGTAGCTCTGACTTCTTCAGGACAAATATTATTATAAAGACACGTGGGCCGTCACTTCCCACTGATGAGTCGCATGAGCCATTCACTGAAGGATGCCCCTTGCACACAGTGTTAAAAGTAATCACCTCTTTGAAATTGTGGTGGCTCTGAAAAAGGCCTTTCTGAAGGCTGCCCCTTGGCAACAGATTCACACAAAAGTAGGTTGCCCCTAACCTCTATTGTGTTGTTCTTATGAGATATTCGTGGCTCTTAAAAGAGTATTTCTGAAGGCTGCCCCTTGCCAACAGTTATTTGCACAAAAGTAGGTTCCCCCGGTACCTCTAATGTGTGTTCAAATGATAGGCTGCCTTTTGCCTATTAAGTCTCCAACCGAACAGATTGATACCTGATCGAGAATAGACAACGAAAAGCTATAGATGTGACGGAATTTATATATATAGCCATTTAATGCTAAAGGCGCTATTTCTATAAATCAAATTTCCAGGTTTTAATTGTCTATGACCCTTAGTTTTAACATTTGCCACATGTATAAGTTAAAGGAGACCAAAATTTTTTTTATTTCATGTTAAATTCGCACAAAAATGCTTAATTTATGCAATATGCATATAATTAATTTCATAAAATAAATAGCGCCACCAATAATGAAACTTCAAAACATGGGCTAAAAATGATTTTTTTGTTTTCTAAAATGAGCATTTTTTGAGATAAAATCACTGAAAACTTTAACTAGTCAAGCAGCTGCTTGACTAACTTTACTCTAGTCAGGCAGGTTAGTCCAGCTTGCCTGACTAGTTTGACGTTGGTCAAGCCAGGCTTGAATAGCTTGTAAACTAGTCAAACCTGCTTGACTAGCTTGTAAACTAGTCAAGCCCACTTGACTAACGTGCAAAACCTTGCTCGACGAGTTTGCCAGACTGAGAGCTTGACTAGCTTGACAAGCTGGCTTGACTAGCTTAAGTTAGTCAGGCTGAGCACGGTCAGGTGGAGTCATTGATGGCAACATGATGGACAGCACAGACATGTAAAACATCGTGCCGTCGTTTGACCTCATAAATATCACCATTATGTACTGATGTATCGTGAATTACAACATTTGATTATATGCAGCTCACGGACTATTTTGGTGGTACTCATATGTCAGTCTTAAACCTCTCTCAACATTATTGATGGATTAGCTATACATCGTGGATTAAGCTTAAAAGCTTGTTATCGTACATGTACACTGGCGTGCTCGACTAGCTTGCCTGACTAACGTTGCCTAGTCCCGCTTGACTAACTTATCGTTAGTCAAGACTGCTTGACTAACGTTAAGTTAGTCAAAATGGGTACCATCTGAACTAACGTAAAACTAGTCAATAACTAGTCAAGCGACTAGCCTAAACTAGTCCAGCTTGCTGGACTAACATCAAGCTGGTCAACAGACTAACTTAAAACTAGTAAAACAACTAAAATGAGACTAGTCCAGCATGCTGGACTAGGCTAAGTAAGTCATCCTTGTTAGTCCAGCAATACTGACTAACTTAAAGCTAGTCTAGATGGGTACCATCTGGACTAGCTTTAAGTTAGTCACACTGACCAGTTTAGGTTTTCAGTGATGTGAATTTAATTTATGGAAACAAATATTACAGTTTAACACCTAATTTCAGAACTACTTTAATTAAACGATTCTAAGGGCCTGTATTTATTGTAATAGTGCATTAGTGTCGAAAACTAATAAATGAACCCATCAAACAGTGGTGCTAAGGCGACAAAATATGATAATCTATCTCGTCATGTCAACACCTACTTGTTATTAACCCTCGTCCACGTAAGTTATTTTCTACTACGTCGTCACCTCCCCGCCTGTGAAAATGAAATTGACGCACCAAAAGTGTGGTTGTTTCATACCATAGTATTGGGTCTCTTCTTTCTATTGATACCGAAATCATGAAAAGAAAGCGGCTTAAAGAACACACCGCTAAAACCTCTTATAATCCCTTTGCCATAGCAGAACATTGTCAGAAAACCGGACATGAACCAGATCTTGCTGTATGTAATGTATCTGTGCTGCAGGGAGGACACATTTTTACCATGAAAATAAGAGAGGCTATTTACATCAAGAAAGAGACCAACCCCACCCTAAATAGAGACGGGGCGCGAACTTTCATCAATTTATGATTTTCTTCTGGAAATACCGTCATCTAGTACGCCATCTACGGCGGGATTCAGAGGAGGATCAGTTGGATCTCTGAATTAGAACGCTAAAGACGGTGATGTGTATCACTGAAATATACGCCATAAAAAGTAAGTGTTGTTGACCAGTTTTAACCAATATTGAAGAAAATGTATCTTGCCATGTCGACATAATGTTAGCAATATGTCCATATACCGTGAAAAATTATCTCACCATCATGACAAAACGAATGGCACTTTAACGCTTCCGTAACTTATAAATAAATTTTATTTGTTTAGTTTTTATCTTGTTCTTTAAATATGGCGCCCATTTCAACCATTGCACTTTTATTGACTCGCTCGGTATATTTAATAAAAATTGCATACTAGTAGGTCATTTCCTTCTACTGCAGAACATGAATATAACACTTACTCTTTCAGTTTCTCGGTCCAGGTGAAATATTCAACCAACACATCATTTGTCCTAGAGAATGAAAATTGAGATATATTTAGATATGATGGCACGATTTTGTTCCTTAAAATAATACATTTGGTGATCAATTTCATTGTGATCAAAATACTGAGGATGGTCAAAATCTATGAAACGATTAATTAATTTTTGGACGTTTATGGGTCATATTTTTTCCTACATACACTACCTAAAAATTAATCACATTATTGAATTCCTTGTCATATTTCCTTTGAAAAATATATACCTTTTACCAACTGGGCAATTTCACGAAAAACTGGACATGATGGGCATAATTTCAAATTCATCCGAATAGTATAAATTTGGTGTCAAATCAAAGATGAAACCCTATATTTTAAGGATTTCAGGCTAGAATTTCAAAATGGCCATGTTTTGAATGATAAATTATGAATTATGCGAATGAGATAATTTTACCCCAAAATTAACTATAATTATACAAAACAAAAAACAATCTATAGGAATGAAATTAGAAATGTCATTTTTTTTTTCACATTAATTCAACAATCAGACTGTGTAAAAGTTGTCCAAAAATTTCATTTTGTCATTGCGCTTTTTGCTATGCTTCACATTGGATTTTGGAACTTTGCATTTCCTGTTGTCCTTCCGTTACCATGAAATTGCTACAAGTTTGTATAACTTTAAAGGTTGAAGTGTGAAATTAATAATAATTTATATTCAAAGCTATTAAAATCATTTCTGAAAATTCTTCTGAACTTACCCCGTATTAATTAAAGCTAATTAATGTGTGTCCTTCCGTTACCGCGTTATGGTAACTGAAGGAGAAAATGTGGTAAAGGAAAAGCAAATTGGCTCAGAGTTTTTAAGTTAACAGCTACTCACTTATTTCTTTTTCACAAACTTGATTTCTTTATTTATTTAGAAGTGTTATTAAGTGCAACAGTTCATAGAGTGGGACTACAGGCCCAATTTTGAGTTAAAAAGCCTTCACCTGACTATAGTCCGTCCAACATAAGATATCTTTTGTTGGACGGACTATAGCAACTACGAGTCTACATGAATGTAATATAGGCCTAGATCTTTAAACTTGTTCTTCATAGAAGTATGACACTGAGGTAGGATTTAAGTAATTTTATAAGTGTTTTACAAAGTATTTAGTCTAATTAGTCATTACATCTTACAATATTTAGTTTTAGAATACCTCTTTACAATATAAATTTGTCAGTTTTATCCAAAAAAACGTTAAATTTATGTACATGTAGGCCTATATGGTTAAATTTTTCCCTTCTACAGGGTTTTAGTATATATTTTATTTATAAAATTGACCATGTATTTCTAACGTAAAACATGTTTTCTAGACTAAAAATCAATGTTTACTTCAAATTCCGAAGTACAAAATACATGAAATATTGTTCAGTTTTTTTCCCTATGTAGACTGTAGCAGTGCATGTAGTACTCTGGCCTGTATTTGGCTATACATTGCTAAAATAGATTGCAAAAGATATTTTTTAAAGAAAATTTACATCCACAAAGGTATAATAATTACACTACGAAATACATTTTATCACTTTTGTGGAATAGTATAGGGCAAAATCAACTTTGTAGATTACATTTTTAGCAGCAACGGTTTTCCTTGAAATGTTTTTCTTGAAAATGTGCCTCCCCTCTCCCCCGGAGGTCTCAAACTGTTCCTCTTGCAAAAGTATCTATACAAAGTGATAGTTTGCAGTGTGTCAGGTCAATTGTTGCCACGGTAACAGGCAAAATAAAGTCCATTCTTACCATGCATTGGTGTCTGTAACAAAAGTTGTCCTTGACCTGTAACCATAGCAACAACTGATCTGATGCACTGCAAATTATTATTTTGTGTAGACACTTTTGCTAGAGGAACAATTTGAGACCATTTTGAACAAAATCGGGAACTTTTTGGAATTTAGGACTCCCATAGGGCAAAATCTGTGACCCCTGATATAACCTTTCACATTTTGGGCTATAACCTCAGAACCATATTTCAGACATAGGTAAAAGTATACTTTTTGTGCTTCCTTATGATGAGAGGAACATGTTGGCGTGGTTTTGAACAAGATTTGACCAATTTTGAAATTTCACCCGCCTTATGGCAGCCATGTTGTTTTATGCAAATTAACCAACTTTGACATTCTTACATGTTCCTACATTTTAAATACTAGTATGTTGTTTTGGAGGTCATAAACAGTTAATTTCAGCCAAAAAATCTTGTGTTGCAATATTGTCTTCGTCAAACAAACATATTTACTACCCTAATATATTGGCAAATTCCTTTAGTCCTTCCGTTACCGAATCTATGATTAATTAGGCTTTGTTCTGAAAACACCGAAAGACACATTTAAAAAATCTTAGTGCTAAAATGTTGCTTAGACAACAGGGATTCAATTAAAACAGAGACAAATATTCATTCATGAAACTCACAGAGTTTTGGAAGAAACTGATTTGATGAAAAACCCATGTCCGATTTGCTGTCCTTCTGTTACCGACCTCATTAATATGCATAAATCATGAACGAAAGTTACAAATCAATTTATTTTTCATGGCTTATATATGGATTGGTTTCGTCTATCTATTGAATGTATCAAAGTGACTCAATTAAAATCTGTCTTTGTAATAAAGGTGTTTAAAAGTTAAAAAATTTGTACGAATGTCCTTCCGTCACCGTGAAATTGCCCAACTACGTCAACTCGGTCAAAAGATATGCGATTTTTAATTTGTCGAGTGTAAATGCATGTCTTGTACTGTAAATTTATAGACAAATTACTAGTACCCACTGCCGACAATCATCCATTAAAAAACAACAAATTGGAAATATATATGAATATTTGATACCGTACATGGTTAAGCATTATGCATATTTCATTGAAATATATTCCAAAATTATTGACCTCATTTTTTTTTTTTTTTAAATACATGTGATTATAAACTTTCTTACAATACTTTTGCTTGTTAACCACCAGAGCCATATTCAACCCTACTTGTTTTTTTCAAGCGTAACTTCATTAAGAAAAATCCTTAAAATTATCTTTCACGTTGATACCATGCTTTCCTCAATAGGTTAAGCTGTTTTAATAGCAAAAATACATGTTTTTCATATTTCATCTGTAGTAAATCATATGTAACGAATCTATGATATTTGATGGAGGTATTTCTGACGCAAGGCCCAATCATGACAAACAAACGGCAAAGAAGCCAGACCTACATTTGTTCTACAAGAGAGCTCACACGATGTTGATAGGCCTTCTCGTGCAGTTTCCATCTGGTTGTAAAGAGTGCTATAATGCTTTCTTTCTCCTAAAAAAAACCGAAATGAATGCAAAATTAAGATAACAACATAAAGCTACAAGGGATGTATTGTACGCAAATATGCCACATGCATGGCCGGCGTTAGGGTTTGTTGTAAAATTCAAATTCAGTGGGTAACAATCGGCGTAAAAGTAATCATAGTACCCTGGAATCAAAGTCTGTTCTTTCTTCCTTTCTTTTATTTATTTTCATTTTTCCTTTTTATATTTTTCGTGTTGTATACAAGCGACAACAACCATACAGCGATATAGCATTACAAATGAAATATCACATCTTTCAGCTTCGAAATACATGGTTTATTATGAGTCATAAACATAAAGGTGACTAATTTTGAATTTGTGTCAATTAATTTTAGGGCACTGATCGATAAACATTAACTTCAAAAATAAATACACCGTATCCAGAACGCGCAATGGTCAAATATTATTGATAAAACACAAACCTTATCACGAAATCCTATTTCATAGGTGGTACCATCTTCCACTTTCACAACTCTAACAAAATTGAGCAGATGTCTGTAGTCAAAGTCAATACCAATACCAAGGTGATGGCCATCTCTACCAAAGTAGTCCCACTTGTCAACGTCTATTCCATTGGGTTTATTGCTAACAATCTGGTACAAAAATTTCCTTTTCATTTCACCCTTGAACAATTGGAAAGAAAGTAAATTTCGATTAATCTTACAATTGGAAATGTCAATCAAAGTTGTTCATTTTATTCCTGGCGAATCTCTCGCCATGATTGCCTACGTATACGCACCCGCGTCTACAAGAAGTGTCGGAAAGGGTCTTATTTTCATCACTTTCAAAAAGGGATATCGAATCCCAACACAATCAAACTTTAGGTTACGGTATCCAAAATTACAGATGTTTAACGATATTTAATGTACAATAAATACGATATTTGTTCCTCTTATATTTTTGATAAATACCAGAAGATGGTGATCATATCCTGGTCATATAACCTTGCGGTGAGGTTTCCGTTGTGTTTATGGTGCTATTTTGGGTTGAAATTCAGCAGACACAAACTCGGAACCGCATGACTTCGGCCGGACAGCGTCCGTACGGAGACTGGGCGGCGTCCGTGACGGAGAGACGTGAAAAGCATACCACAAAGAGAGACGTCAAAAAGCATACCACAACAATTTAACTAGGAGTTAACGATGTAATTATTAAGATTATACCCTAGTTTAATACATAACCTTGCGGTGAGGCTATGATGTGTTTACAGCGGACATCGACCGGTGACCGGACGGTGTACGTAAGCAGTTTAGAAGTCGATACGTCGAAAGCACGCCGCAAGAATTTAACTCATAGTTAAAGCAACATTGTCTTCAGTTATGTTCTAATAACAACCGGCAGCCGACAGATGACGAGCCGGACAATGCAAGCATTCATCGATGTCATGCCGATGTTTCGGCATTGTGGCTTCCTTCTGATTACCAGACATCGGTCGCGGCTTGTTGTTATGTGCTCATAGCATTATAAAAAGCAACATAGCCTTGCCACTGTCTACCAGTGAAGTCGCAGCAGCCCAGAATTACGAACTATCTAAAAGATTTATTATTTATGGCAAATTATCAATGTACCGTATACTTCGTGATTTCTATTACTAAATAGAAAATTTAAACCCGAAAGGTAAATAATTTTGCATACCGAGGAAGAAAAATGTTGAAAACATAAACAATTGACGTTTTTGAAAGTACATACAATATTTCGTTTAATTTTGCGATACCATTTTTTATTCACAATACCCACATAATTGATCGGAAATTTTATCGGAAAATCTCCGTTTATGAGAATTATCGAGAATTATATATTTATGCCGATAGCTTTATCAGAAAATCTGAACATTTTTATTGTCCTTGCATATATGACGTGTAAAACAAAATTGATGCATGGGTATGACTTTGTAGGTCCTATTATATTTGTCTTCTTTGCGTTTGTTTACATCCTTTTTGTAATGCCACGAATAAGTAATCAAAATAACAGGAGTAAAGTCAACAACCTTCAGTAACTCAGTCCTAAAGCGCTCGCCTCGTAACACGAACGGGTTCCAACCCTTCTGCGGTTTTTGGAATTTTAATTTTTAATTTAGTTTTTGCGCCAAAAGTAAGTTTTCTTCAAAATTAACCCTCGTCTTATCAGCGGTGGTGCAACCCCCTAAAGTTTTCACAGTAGTATAAAAACGCAAAAGCAACCAAGGAATTTCGGTAATCTCTTTTACATCCTTTGCGGTTATTTTGATGAAAAACATTAGGGAGAGTACCATCTAAGGTGGGGTTAGGATTTGGTTTAGGGTGTAGGAGATTGGTTCGACCCCGGAAAATTTTTAACTCACCACTTTGAAAAATATATACATGCTATAAAGCTGAAACTTGCAAAATTTTGATTTTTGTGGCCATTTTTGCCAAAATTCGATTTTCGACCTGAAAAACCTTTATGACGTCAGAATTACGTAACGTAATCGCCTTGGCCGATATGTGTTATCTTGGTATCGTTGGATAGGGGAGGACCATACCTATCTATTGACAGCAAAACCAAGTTCATAGGGGGGTCAGTTCCAAAAATTAAGGGGGGGGGGGTTGCAACACCCGGTTAGACGTGTTACAAAAAAGCCTTGGTTAGACGAGTATTAAAAAAAATCTTGAAATTTGTATTCATAAGATTAAGAAATCACATTTACAACTTCTTATTCAATCAATGCCCCGTCAATATTCACGGAAATACCGAGGTTTTGCTTTAAAACTGACCGTAGCGAGGGAAGCGAGCTGTACTGAAGCCTTTGAACTGATAGTCACTCGTTGAACAATTTACAGAGCATTGCTGGCTTGCATGGTCACGATTGACCGTTCAAAGATAATAGTACGTAAGTAGCTAAAGACTCCCAAAAAAGTATCGCCTCACCTCGAGCAAATGGCTCCTACGCCAATACGGAAGACGCAAACGTAATTTAAAGATTGTGTGCACAAGC
>JXSR01S053879.1:26084-37807 GCA_000969725.1 Ophiothrix spiculata
CTTTAATAAGCTCAGACTATAAAACTTGACTAAACTGTACTAACCATATCCCTGATATAATATCAGGAAGCATAATATTATAAGCTTTAAAATGATACTCCAAACAAAACTTGTAGTGACAGTTGACAATTGAAAACATACCATCTTTGACAAGTCTGGATATGGAAAAAGTACATTTTCACATCAATTGCAAACTAAAATATAAAGGTTGGAAAAAAATTGTGAAATTGAAAAGTTGGTCACTTTTGAAATTGTGAGTCAAAATAAGGTACAACAGTCTTAAAGGAGTTTGGTCCGATTTTTCAAAATTTATTATTCAATGTCATACTCAAGCAATAGAAGTTTCAAATATCAGCTGAATCGATCAAACCATTTTGATTTTATGAGCAATTTTGTATTTCAGGCCGCCTATATGTTACTCAGTGTTACAATATAGATATGGTTACAATAATTAGACACATTTTCATATATATCTCCAAAACGGAACATACCTCAGCCTTGGAATTTCACATGGGTTATGATTTTGGTACCAAAATCTCAAAAAGTTTTAAAAAAAGTTCAGGCAATCGGACCATGCTCCTTTAAGGTTGATATTTTGTGAGCTCTGATTTACAAGTAGATACCCAGGAGTAAAAGAAGACATCAGGACCTTCCCATCATGCCTTGCTGTCAATGGGATTTTTTGTATGGGTTGTGATGAAAGAGTTTAGGGATGAAACATGTCTGAAATGCAAAATTGGGATGAGGTCTGCTGATTGTGCTATGTTTCATCACTAAACCCTAACAGTAAAACCTGTACAAAAAATCCCATTAGAAGCAAGGCATGATGGGAAGGTCCTGATGTCTTCTTTTCCCAGGAGTAGCTACTGGATAATCTTTCTATGAACCATGTGATGAAACATAGCGATCTGAGCAGGAAACATCACAGAAGTCAAGTGTCTACAACTGACAAATTCTGCCTCCAAATTCCTGCCGGCAGTATATCGCGTTAAATTGAGCTTAACGCCATTGCTGCCAATGTATACACAGAAGCTCACACCAGTTATACAAACTTATCATCTACAAGACCTAGAAAGGTTGCTATGTGTTCTAATTATTGAACTTTGAAGTTGAAAGATGTTTGATGATTATCGCGGTCGAAAAACAAACTGAAATGTCTGCGTGACTCGATTGGCCCTGTTCTGTCATTTGAATAAACATCACTTGTACTACTAAAACGTTTTTGCCATGGTCGCAAATATAAATTTCAACTGTTGCATTTGTAGATAATACTTCCCTAGACACTAACTTATTTTTTATAACCCTTGTTAAAATTGAGTATCTGTAACGCAAGTGTAAGATAGCGTTATATCAAAGCGCAAGATACAGTACGCCAGAAAGTACACTAAAAGCCCGGAATAAAATACTTTGAAATTGTGTCCAACACCACTGATATCAGCTCACTTGTGTCCGACACCGTTTCTGTGCTAGGCCACTTTAAGGTTGATATTTTATGAGCTGTGTTTTACAAGTAGATACCCAGGAGTATAGCTACTGGATAATCTTTCTATGAACCATGTGATGAAACCTAGCGATCTGAGCAGGAAACGGCACAGAAGTCAAGTGTCTACAACTGACAAATTCTGCCTCCAAATTCCTGCCAGCAGTATCGCGTTAAATTGAGCTTAACGCCATTGCTGCCAATGTATACACAGAAGCTCACACCAGTTATACAAACTTATCATCTACAAGACCTAGAAAGGTTGCTATGTGTTCTAATTATTGAACTTTGAAGTTGAAAGATGTTTGATGATTATCGCGGTCGAAAAACACACTGAAACGTCTGCGTGACTCGATTGGCCCTGTTCTGTCATTTGAATAAACAAGTTTGTATACTAAAATGTTTTTGCCATGGTCGCAAATATGAATTTCAATTGTATTACATTTGTAGACAAAACTTACCTAGACACTAACTTATTTTTTATAACCCTTGCTGAAATTTAGTATTTATTGCAAGGCAAATCATTATTTATTGTTTGAATTAATACTTCCAAACATAGCGATAATTCGATAGCAGTAAGGCCGAAAACATACTTGGTGACGTCACGACCAAATGTTTTGTAGGAAAAATTTTGTTTGGAGGCCGAGTATGATTTCGCCCTAACCCTAGATATAAGTAATTGATTTCTTAAAAAATTCCGCTATGCACCCGTACTGCATCATTTTTTGTGCGGAGCATATGATTATCATACAAACTAATATTTCATGTTTACTATGTCAAGTGCACATTTGGGAAATAAAAAATTAGGAATAAGTGTTTCTATTTTTAATTTTTTAGGAATAGAAACACTTTGTAAAAGTTCCCAAAGAGAGAAATTTGTTTGAAAAATATCTTTTTGAGGACAATTAATAATGAGATTTTTTGTATACTATGGTTTTATAGCAATATGTCTTTCTGTGATTCAAAATCAAATTTAGTGTTCATTAATTTTCATATATATACCCATGCATGTGTACATGCCTAATATCTTTAAATAATTAATATTTAAGGATATATTTTCAATCTAAAAATTCATTATATTTAATGTTTTATTAGATATGAGTATTGTGATTTGTTTAAATTCGTCTATTTACCTGTATGTTTCCAGTGTCTTCAAAAAGTTTTACACAGGAAAGATCATTGGAATCGGCATAACTTTTGCTTGTTATGTTATGTTATATGAGATCATATATTTACTGATTTTTGCAAAGTGTAAAATATTGACCAGTTTTATAAGGTGTATTATGTGACAGATGCCTCATGAGGGAATGCCCGTTATCCCGACAACGGATGTTATTTATAATTAAGGCAATCATCAAGATTTGCAAAAACTTGAGGGGCTTCCCTTATACCTATTTTAGGTTGACCATCTCTGGATTCCAACATCTGCCGTGCAAATATACTGATATAACACTAACTAAATAAGTTTTCAACTATGGAAATAAACAAAAATAAGGACAAATTTTGAATCATATTTTTGGACGAAGATTAGAAAATTGTTGTTTATTATTGTTGTTTTTTCTGGCAATTGCACATTTATAAAATTACCATGTGAATTAAAAGGTATATAAGTTGTACATAACCACATTTTTTTCAGCAATTGTGGGGGGGGGGGGGGGTTACAGTTTTTCTGTTTTTGAATAATTTTTGTGGTAATTTCATCCGTTTTTTCCATAGTCTTTGCCTCAGTGGCTAAGACTTGGTTCTTCTGGCCATTACAAGGGAGCTATTGTAAAATTCTGCATCCCAATATAAGAAATCATGATGATTAGTCCTTTGAAAAGATTACATTTCAAATAACTTTTTTAATCCCACAGTATCCTAATCAAAGACAAGTTTGTTTAGCCTTATTGCTATGTTTCTATTTTGCAAATGCACAAAGAGATCAAACATGAGAAAGAAAAACTAAATAAAACCACCTGCACTGTTAAATCGCTTCTGAAATAAAGAGAAAGAAAGGAAATCTGGTAAAGAACAAAAATGGATGGAAAAAGTAAATCATTCTGATCCTATTTTAGGATATGATACTATTGTGTAAAGTGAACATTGTTTAAATAATCAAAAATGTTTAAATAATCAAAAATAAACATAAAAACTGTTACCTTTGTATATCATTTGCTTTGATCTAATTTAGAATTGCTGGGGATGGGTTTACCCTTGGAGGGGTACTTAGAAGTTAGTACAAATGTGATAACGGGAATGTGCCTCCAACATAGGATAGCAAATTCAGGCTAGTTGGTATGTATCCCAATGGGTCCTTTTCTTTGCAAAATGTGGTATTTTGATGGGTCAATTTTTCAAAATTTGCATCAAAATGGCTCAAATGTGGGAATTTTTTGAAATTTTCGAACAAAAATCAGAAACTTTCTGCTAAGAAGTGCAAATTTTTAGGGAGAAAAAAAATCAATTTTTGAATAAATTTGACTCAAAAATTTGGGTAATTTGGTATTATGGATGGGTCTCTTTTTCTTGAAAATTGGTATCCGTATGGGGTGGTACTTCAAATTTCCCAGCGGCACACCCCTACAAAAACTAAATTTGGTCCCCCCCCCCCTGCGGGGTTTACAGGGTTCAGGAAAAGTTGGCAGTATTTGATTCCAATCGCAACTCATGATTTTTGAATACAACTACAAAGGAAAATAAACACAACACAATGCTCAAGTCCCTTATGAAATAGGACAGGCCAGAACTGTTTTGACGATGTCATGAACGCTAGAATCCCTAGGCAGCATAGGTCCATTTAGATGAACTGATGACTATGATGCTAAGGGATTGCAACGCCACATGTCCATTCGTACAAAATCAAAGGTGCACACAGTTTCATAATCGGAACAGATTTTCAACTTTTCATGGTGTTTTATGTCCAGATGTTCAAAATTTAGGCAAAAAGACTTTGAAAAAAAAAGTATTAATTAGGCGTTAAAATGAGATATTGTTTTTGAAATTTAGACATTCATTTTAAGTTTATTTATTTATTTATTTATTTATTTATTCATTTATTCAGTTCCTTTGTCTGGAGAAACCAATCAGTGCCAGCACTGTTTTTCACGGGTGCCCAGGGGTCGACCTAAAAATACAAATAAAAAATTTATATATACAGCATAAATTACATACATACAACTATCAAAACTGTATACACATATTTAAGACTATGGTCACAATACTTCATACGAACAGTTACGAACATTAAGTGTTTAGTTCATGTAGAAAGGACCACGTGCAGTGAGCAATGCCTTCACTGCTCATTTCACTCGCTGACAGTGGTCCTTCTAGACGGACTAAACACTGTTCGTAACTGTTCGTACGATGTATTGTGAACATAGTCTTACATACAGTTCATAAAACAAGTAGGTGTAAAAAATTGAGTTAAAAAACATATTTTTTACAATGAAAAAGATGCAAAATGGTCTTATTGCTTTCTCAATTTTCAAGTTTTAACCCCTTGATCCCATCAGCATCTCTCTGATCCCAACAAGCTATACTCTGATCAACACTAAATAGGCTGGCCTCTTCATATCATGAATTGATACAAAAAAGCGTGTGCGTAGCTGAACACAGCACAACTGCAGACGAATTTTGTATCGCATACATGTGTAACTCTCACATCGGTATTCATGGCGCACGCATCGGTGGGATTACCTTTGCTTACGATGAAGAAAAACCTAACAATTCCCGCCTATTTAGTGACGATCAAAGTATAGGAAGTTCGCTTTTCGATGGAAGCTTCATTTAATTCATTAATTTTACAAATTGAGGGCAGACAAATTAAATATTTCTAACAATTACCTTAATTTAGAAGAATTAATTCTGAGTTAGTTGATTCACCTGCTAATTTATAGTTGTTTTTTCCTGTTCCATCTACGCAAAATGTGAAGACACATTACACACCTATGGATTTCTGCCTTTTAAGGCCAGGGTCAGACGAACGACGACATTGCATTTATTACAATAAATCTATTGTCGTAATTAATTACGACATGCGGTCACACGTACTACAACCTCGCATTTACTACAATAAATACAATGTCGTAATTAATTACGAGATGGGATTAGCACATCATTTTCAGCATACAAACTATAGTAATGCAATGTCGTAATTAATTACGAGGTGGGGTCACACAGGGGTTTTACCGCATTACTTTCAACTTTATTACAATAAATCCATCTCAACGATGGAAATTCTCGTCGTTCATTTTTTTTAATGCGACGACGACCCTATTGTAATAAATACGGGTCAGACGTATTATGAGAGCAAAATTTATTGTAGTAAATGCGACCTCGTCGTTCGTCTGACCCCGGTCTAAGATAAAACACTTTTTATCACATTTTCTCTCTTTCAAAGAATTCTATGTTCTTCCTTTTGTTTGTTTACTATAATATTAAATAGATTTTTAAAAACTACTTGAAATTGTTGATGACCACAGACTGATGACTATAATGATTCATATATTGTTTGATTTTTTAAAAGCTCCAATAATAAAGACCACTTAAATTCAAATAGGTCTAATTGTAGGCCGTAATTTAAGTGTCAATCACCACACCATCCAGCTGTCAATCTTCTGCCATGCCCACTTTTTTTCCATTTTTTAAACTTTTTAAGTGACAACACTGTAAAATATGATGGTTAAATCAATGTCTTTTTTTGATGTATTTCAAACATGTTTCTGCATGCCTGTGTCATTTTAATGGTGCAATCAACAGGTTTATGCCCTTAAAAAAAAAGGTGCATGGCCCAATGCGGCAAATTGTTTTCAGTGTCATATGAAAGATTGACCACCCCTATAAAGAGGTTTAAATTTTAAATGAATCTGTCCAACCCAGACCTGAATCTTCAAAAAAAAAGCTGAAAACCGTTAAATTCTGCACCAAAGACCTTAAATTTGGATGATTTAACAAGAAAAAGAGCTGAAAAGTGTAATAAAAGGAGCTGAAATCAGCTGCAAAGTGAAATAAAAAGAGCTGAAATCAGCTGAAAAGCTGAAAAGTTTCGGGTCTGCGGCAACCGGTTTGGATTTTATGTGCAATTTGTGTATGTGTTTTTTTAAATAATTTTTTGTACTACAAAATAGACCTCTGCTATACATAATTTGCGTAATTGTGTGCAAAAATAGTTGTTAAAACTCAAATTTGTGCAAAAACGAATATGGTCGCCTGTATATTTATTTTTAGAAATGAAACCCAAGCCAACGAAACTTAATTCCTTCTAAATTTTGGTAACTTTATTTGAGTAGATCAGTCATTAACAAGCTGTAATACAGGCTGCTCTAATATCTATGGAAACACGTTCTATGTGACAAGAATTGAGAGAGCTTGTGTGGTCTCATGGAACAGCGCAACGACTCCGAGGCAGTAGGTACATCATGAGTTCGAGCCCCGCTTCGAGGGCCCTGCTACAACTAATGGGTTATGTCTTTGGGCAAGACATTTAATCTCGATTGCTTTGTTGTCCAGAGTTTACTGAGAAGCTGTGTTAGAGTATTAACCCTTTCGATCCTGAATTGCAATATATGTGTATATAGCCCATGATACTGAATTGATTTATACTCAGTACGAATTGGAACGCCTAAGTGTTCTCTCGTAAGCTCCTTTGGAAATGCTCAGGCGTTCTATCGGATCAAAAGGGTTAACAGCATAATAATAAAGGCAGCACCATGAGCATCTTCCCATCATGCTGGGAAGAGAAAAAAACCCAGGCTCATGTAATAAACAACAATTGTTTAACATTGATGTAAAATGTGTTTCCAACAGATCTTTCTTAAACAACACTTGTGTAAAATGGTGAAAATGTTACTCATCTTATTCACAGTGTAAATAATATTTTTGGAAGGGGTATTGTTGGTACATTAAGTAGGTCTTCAACACTTTACAAACCCAAACACCTATTAAAATTGGTCAAATTACAGACCCAATTGTGGAATTTCTGGCACCATGTGTATACCATAAGTGTTTCTTAATGACTTCCTTCAATCATTAGCAAAATTCTTAAGGTTTTTATCAATAAATCTATTATATTTGTAATAACTAAATAAACAACTGAAAGAAACGAGGAGGAGAATAAGTATTGACGCATGTGTCATCTCATTTCTGTGGTTTGAATTAACAAATTGG
The DNA here is from genome assembly GCA_000969725.1 of Ophiothrix spiculata. Lineage (NCBI taxonomy): Eukaryota > Metazoa > Echinodermata > Ophiuroidea > Amphilepidida > Ophiotrichidae > Ophiothrix > Ophiothrix spiculata. Next base: position 33,712 of record JXSR01S053879.1, read on the forward strand.
TTAGACCTCACACACGATATTTTTACTTTAAAAAAAAAATAATGGATTTGAATTTTCTGTGTGAATCACTGATCTTGATTGCTTAACATTATCCTGTATCTGCCGAATCCTATATTTTGTACTCTTCAAACTGATTTCTTTGCTGTCTATAAAGCACTTCCTCAAAATTTGATCTATGTTTGTACATCCATCTCAGATGTAATTCTGGATGCAACCTCTCTGGTACACTGTGTCGTAGCTATAAGTAAACCAATTATTTGTAATATTCAGAGTTACAAACACTCAAACTTCCATATTCAGAATATGAAGAACAAGGTATACCACAGCCCTTTTCAGTCAAAGTCCCCCAAAAGTCCACAAAAATTCCCTAAATGTCCACCAAAAACACCTATAAAGCACCAAAACACGTAAATGTATGTTGATTCTTTATAAACACTACACAAAATACGTGGAAAACTACTGAAAACCTTTCTATTTTTTTGAAAATCCCCCCCCCCAGTAGTTAGATTGTAATGTTTACTCTTTATGCAGCTTCCCATATCCTGGTTGGGGACAGACTATGATGGACAAATCTGGTGACAGTTTTAAATGCAGGAGGAAGACCGGATATCCAGAGAAAAACCTGTGAAAGCGAGTCTGAACTGAAAACCAAATGCACATACAGTGCCGGAACCAGGTATCGAACCCAGGACAGCCAAGACTCGTTGGTGCAAAGTGAGGGATGTACCGCCGTGCTTACCCGCCTCCCAAAATGACTTCCAAATATGCATTATAAGTCCTCATATGTTTGTGAGAGAGGAGGTGTCTATCACCATATATACTTGATAGTCAGTGGACCTTTTCACAATATATCTTATCATGAAACTATTATCGCCAACTACATCAATCAAGCTTTAATAACTTGTCTCAAAATTTTCTCCAGTTAATCGTTCCTACTCAGAAGTAATTAAGAAAACATGAGGATAGGATAAGAAGCAACAAAAATCTTAAAATAGAATTGGACGATATGCAGGAAATTAGTGGACTAGTCATGAATTTTTCTATGGATACTAAATGGGAAGAAGTTGGGTTGTGATTTACATCTCTAATGATTGATGATCTTCCCACATGACATACTGGAAACACTTCACTCTGCATGGGCCATAGCGAGGTTGTTTTAACATCATGGTCCGAGGGTGGGTGGGGGGAGGGAGGTCACAATATCAAGTATTTTGTGTATGAACCACACAGACTTCATGAGTCTGACTTTCTCTATACCTAAAGATCTGATTTTGATTCAACCCATTGCTGTACCGCTTTTTCAACAAAAACCCACAATTTTGCCCAAATTTGATGCTTTATCATGTTTATTGTACAAATTACAAGTAGTATTGATGAATGCTCCTTTGCTTTCAAAATCTCTGTTGTTGCAATATCACTATTCACTATATACTCTCTAAATGTAAAAAAAATGAGTGAATCCCAATTCATTTGAAAAAGAGTGTAAACCATTCAAAAACAGCTGCATGCGCTGGTCAATCCACTTAAAAAAGAGAGAAATGACTGAACTTTTACTCAAAAAGAGTGAGAATGAACACCACTCAAAAATGTATTGTCCTCGATGTAACTCTTTAAAGAGTGGACATTCACTCGCCGAGTGTGAACGTCACTCCTTTTTGAGTAAATATTTAGTAGAACGAGTAAAATGATGAAATATTCACTCAAAAAGGAGTGAATGTCCACTCTTTAAAAAGTCAGACATTTCTCTCTTTTTTTATGAGTGGATTAACTAGCGCATCTGCTAGTGCAGCTGTTTTTGAGTGGTTTACACTCTTTTTTGAGTGAATTGGGATTCACTCATTTTATCACTCTTTTTATATTTAGAGAGTAAGAAAGATCATAATTAACTGTCATGCTGGTTGCAGCAACATTATTCACCGGCGTGTCAAGGATATTTTCCTGCGGGGGGCTAAGAAGGGCTTTCAGCATTTTACGGGGGTCTTGAAGCCTAAAAACATCAAAAATCAGCTGATTTTGCATTATTTTCAACAAAGTGCTGGGGGCTCCAGCACCCAAAGCCCCCCTCCTGGACACGCTAATGTTATTGGCTATGACTTTTCCCTGTCCACAAATCTCAGAGGCTCATCAATTGGTTGTGACATCTATTTCACTAGCAAAGAAACTAGATCATTTTATCAATATTTTAGCAAGTACTCAATTATCCCGGTTTGATGTGATAGATGGGTAGACTAGATAGGCTCACAGACGCCTCATGGCAACAGCTCTATAAGTAGACCTCGGGATGAGATTTATGTGCCTTCACAAATACACCACACCCTAACTTGGCTATGATACGACATCCAAAGCAAACTTGTCTCGATTCATGCCTTCAAGACATTAGGCCTATCCTGTACCGTACAATTCACTAAGACAATGGAAGTTATGAATTATGTATCAGATACGCCATACTTGCTTACCCCTTTAAGCAAAAATATATAATAAAACACTGCACAATATTCCCACACAGCAACCCCAAACGAGTCACCGTGAAATTGTTAAACAAACTTTTGCTACGGTTAGTTGCAAGACTTCCTGTAGCTGGCTATGAGGATTTATTGGATGATATCATTGTCTTAACATCTATCAAGAAATCAAACAAGGTTTATATTAAAGGAGCACGGTCCGATTGCCTCAACTTTTTTTCAAACTTTTTGAGATTTTGTTACCAAAATATTGCTCATATTTTTCTCATAACCCATGTGAAATATCATGGCTAAGGTATGTTCCATTTTGGAGATGTATATGAAAATGTATCTAATTATGGTAACCATAATTAATTTTACACAGTAATAAAACATAGGCGGCTCTGAAATACAAAATTGCTCATAAAATCAAAACGGTTTGATCGATTCAGCTGAAATTTGAAACTCCGATCTTTTGAGTGGTCTTCATTCATATGACATTGAAAAGTAAATTTTGAAAAATTGGACCAAGCTCCTTTAAGGGATAAGGAAGGGTAGGCTGCGCTTGAGCAACGGTGTTAACATTTTCAACGTTTGTACCTCAAAATGAACCTTGGGAATAGCGGGATACAAATGGCACACAACAGACTAAAATCTCACTAAATCTCATTATTGAAATCACAAATTTGTGCTAAGTCAAACTATACATGACTGTTATAGGAGGGATTATATATTCAGAACTCTTTGGCAGTTTATACAAATGTATGAGAAGTAAGTGTTCAACGAGGGGTCTCAAGTTCGAATCCAGGTGAAAAAAATGCTTTTATCGCCTCTTCTTTTTGAGGAGATGAGGAGAGGAATTATTATAAGATATATTTCATATTTGCAACTGGATAAAGAAGAGTGAATTCATTCTGCATCAAATTTAAAAGAAGATATGACCTTCAAATCTGCAAAAACAACTGAAACAGTTTTAAGTTTTAGTGATTGATGATGTATTTCTTCCTAACATTTAAAGACCAGTGCATTAAACAATTTTCTCTACTAAAAAATTATGAGAAACTCACTCCTATATAAGTTTTTTGTTAATTTTTGCAGTTTTCACTAATTTCAGACCTGAAACTAAATCTTCAAAAAAAGAGCTGAAAACCGTTAAATTCTGCAGTAAACAGGTTGAATTTGGCTGATTTATCAAGAAAAGAGTTGAAAAGTATAATAGAAAGAGCTGAAATCAGCTGAAAAGTGAAATAAAAAGAGCTGAAATCAGCTGAAAAGTTTCGTTTTATACTATAATATTTGATTAACATTTGTTTATACTGAAGGCAAGTTACCCCATCGGAAATAGCGAGAGTAGCTCCCCCTCCCCCACCAGGACCTCTAAATGTCCTCTCCTTCACATTGTAAGGCAACAACATCAAATTGCTACAACACACATCATCAAATTCGTTAACGAGGCGATGCTCACTGGGCAATGCAAGGAACTCCAAACATTTGTGTTGTTTACCGAATGATCAAGGTAAACACGTCCCTGGCGTAAAAATCACATGAAATCCTTGCTCACTCATCGCCATATCAAAGATATATCATGTCTATTGGAATAAATCTGACTTCATCTACTTGAGAGGGAGTTTGTTTCTGGAGAGTTCCGTAAGGAT
>JXSR01S053879.1:57297-74924 GCA_000969725.1 Ophiothrix spiculata
GCATAAATTATGCAAATTAGGTACTTAATTAGCATATTTTGCGCCGAAATTGTTGCTGGATCCAGTTCGGCTCTGGGTCTACCCAGTCACAAAATATCATTAACGTAGGGCATGCGGTTTTTGAGATACGCTCCGGACGGCGGACAGAAAATTGCATTGCTGTCTCTTCTGAAAATTTTCAGGCGAGACAAAAATTGAGTAACGTGCTTTCCCCTTAATATGCCATGCTTACCCTATTCTTTTCCCTGGGGGCAGTCCCATTCTGGAGCTGATACGTATGTAAGGGTCAAAAGACCCCCTTTTTCAGCATCACTATCACACAAAGACCTGTAATTTTTTACAATTGCATGTGCTCTCACCAAAAGACCCCATAAACTTGTATAAACACTTAAATGTCTTGAACCCACCAATGAGCACTTTTATTAAAACAATCTTGCGGACAGAATGTAGTCATTTAAAACTGAAAATTTTCACTTTTTAGGTCACAAACATTACGCTGGAATTGCCCAGTATATGCCAATTTAAGATAATGATCAATACACCATTCCTATTTGCTGACAAAGTTAAAACGTCATATCCTGGTTACTGGTTCATGCTTTGTTCATGCTCAGTTGGCTACCCATTGAGTATGTGTTCAGATCATTTTGATCGTGGTTAAAATTGCAATAAGCGTGAACCAGTCACTTGGCAACTATTGATTTTGATGTCACGCTTTGTCAGCGAATAGTTGGTATATTGTTGTTGGGGAAAAGCAGAACTTCAAAGGTCAAAATGGCATCACATGGTGTATCCGACTCATCTGCATGTTAAACATCGAAATGGCTGTATTGACTAGTCACTAGCTGATATCACATGATGCCATTCTTACCCACATTCTTGCCAACAACAAAAATACCGTATCTACTCATCCAATTCAACTACCGGTACTGATTTTCTGAATGTACACTGGTTTTATCGTTGAGGCATCTCATACCAGTGTGTCAGATATGGTTAAGAGTAGGCCTGGGACTAAAACCCGCCCATCATGAGCTTACTTGGGTACAAAATCTGCCGACCGATTACCAGAACTGGACAATAAAATCATAGAATTTTGATCAAAATATTTTGTGTTCAAAAATTTATGATAAAATCATCATCTGATCGCAGTAAACATGATAAAACAAATTTTGGTGTAATTGAGACATCATATGGTCGTAGTGGACCCGTCAAACTTCCCGTTCTAACATTGTAAATGCTAAATTATCAATACGGTCCGGTACCCGACCGAAAAATAAGTCGGTGGGTACCCGGGTAGCAAATTACCCAGAAAGTCCAAGGCCTAGTTCACAAGACTATGACAGTGCTGCAGTTTTAAAATAGGATGGTTTATCAAACTTTTTGGAGGGAGGCTATATATCATTACAAAGGGTTTGTCTGGTGGCAAAAAGTTAATCTGGACGAGTGGATACAGTATACTAATTATATTGATGATCTATACCGTACTCTTGCAACTACATGGTAATTTGACTGAAAATGCGGCTATCGAGCCAGTCAAGCGCTGGTCCATGCTTACGCCCAATTTAGCGGCAAAATGTAAGATGCGTATTGCGTTGTAGTCAAGTAATAGTAGCACGAGGCTGAACGGAGAGGTAGGTCACTACGCACTCGCGCAGCGTCGGTCCAGACATGGCGCCCGTGTGGCGCAACCCCCTAACTTAGCCGGATTTTTAGGGTGCAAATACACAAGTTTCCTATCTGGACTTTCTTTAATCTATGGTCTATACAATCAGAGGTTTAAGTCAATGTAAGGCCCGGTGCAGACTCCTCTATTGTATAGAATATTTTGCTTAGAATATACTATCCTGAGGACAAAATGACGTAGGTCATCGAATAAAACTGTGTGTTTTATTTGATGACCTACATCATTTTGTCGTCAGCATAGAATATTCTAAGCAAAATATTCTATTCAATAGTGGAGTTTGGACCGGGCCTTTAAGCGTGAAGCATTTATTACAGTGATCTCTATGATCAGTGGTTCAAATCAATGTTAGTGTAAGCATGCACATAGCAGCCATATTAGGCCAAAAAAAATTAATTGTTGTGTTGCCCTCAAGTGGGATTTCTGAAAAATTGAGTCGGTCGGTCGGAAAATATATATATATATATTTTTTTTTTTTTTTAAAAAGCACCTAAAGTACCAAATTTGGGTGCATTTTCCACTATTTTCTCAAAAAACACCCAATCTGAGCAAAATTGGGTGCTTTCCCGACCCTAATATTTTTTTTTTTAATTTTTGAATTGGGTCGGTCGCTGAGGGCAACATAACAAATTTTTTTTTGCCTTATATTAACCACAACGGGGACAACAAAAATAACACTCCAAACACATCAGTATTCCATTATGTCATAGTAATTGCACATTTAATGGCAACTTTATGAAAAGAGATTTGTCATCAAGAAACTACATTAATTAAGAAAAAAATCTGGAGGTAACAAGTGTACATTGAATTTCACCATTTGTACCCGGACAAACATTATCACAGAAAATTCATTACATTTGGCATTCAGTTTGTGTTTGAATCAGTCTTTTCCGTCCGTCACACTAAACATGACATGGAAATAAAACGTCTTATATTAACATATGCTTTATTAATTCAATTCAAATTTGTTCATTATATTACTTTCATTATGTATTGAAAATATTATTTTGTAATTTCTTACACAACTATTTATCTATACTCTAATTGTATTTTTTAGCTTTATAAATATACCACTCAGTTTCAGCAGTTCCATGATACAGAATGTTTGAAAATATATTAAAGAGACAATTTCACACAGATAATGAAATTGAGCATACTGCCATTAACCTCCGCTGAAGTCTACAAAGTGAAACACACTAAGCTTACACAAATTACTGACTACAATGGAGGCTATTTAGTTTTGTGCATAAAATAAAATACAATCATTCACATAGCAACTCACTCATCCCTAGAAGGCTGTGTTCATTTCAATACAACATGACCATAGAAACTAACACCATACATCCATTGTCATACCTCTTAAATGTTCCTATAAATCATTTAGGTTGTCGTGATAAATTACATCATTATATAAAAGTAACGATAAATTAGGAAAAAGGGAGTCTATATATAGACAGCAAGAAAGTTCTTGAATCAATGAACAATGACTACTAGGAATGAGTTTGAAGCCAGCCAGATATGCCTTACTCTTTGTCATATTTGAGTTTACCAGTCCTGTACAGGGGTAATACAGTAATAGTGAACTTGTGCTCAAGTAACACAGTCTGTGGATTATTTAAAAATCTATTTTTAAATGAAATGGCATTTTTCTTTTATTCAATTATGTTGTCTCCTTTAATTTGTAATCCTTTGCTCATCAATAGATACTTCAGCTCTCCGTTCCACCATAATACTACCCCTGTTCTTATTCACCTAATTATAATCCGTCCACGTTTCAGTAACACAAGACAAATTTGTATCCATAAATCATTCTTTCATCTAGCCAAAAATACCTTCAACTACGTTATGCTGTCATTTCTGGGCTAAAATTTGCATTTCTTGTAAATCCATACCAAACGTTGCATATTCAGTTGCTTTCTCCTCATTCAGAAGCAATGTTCTTTACAAGAGACAAAAATATTTACCAGAGTGTTTTTTTTTCACATTACGCGTGAAAAACAAATGCAGAAACAACAACTTTTTCGTATAAAATACATTTGTTATAGAATCTGCGTAAAATTGTAAAACAAACTCTACGATATTCCTGAAAATTTCTTCTTTTCTGATGTGCTACTGGGCATGCCCTATTTATAAATCAAGTAAACCTAAGGTCAAAGGTCGATACCCCAAAGCACCATCATTAAAGCAATGGGAAAGTGACAAGTTCTGCTCTGCTGAAGAGTTGGTTGTATTAAGTACTACAATCAGGTCTCTGTTAAAGAGATGGTTATATCAAATACACAATATTAATATTTTAATTTGTAAATCAAAAGACTGATGAATATGTTAAAATACATATATTAATGAAAGCCAAAAAGCAATAAATCTTCTATATAATCAGAACAATTTTACTATATTGTAACAAATAAAGCAAGAAAAAAAGTACACCGATTAAGTTCAATATCATAATTATATAAACAAGACAATGTATAACCACTACATTGTCGTTCTACAATGAAATAATCCAATCCAAAATAATGAATGAATGAATGGGGAGTTGAAAAATGAACAGACAGCCAAATTGCAGATAGACAAATACCCTAATGTAATAAAACACTTTCCAGTGCAGTACATATACAAATATATCATCAGAAATATTTAAATTGGACTATTTCACTGCATAAATCCAGAATGTCATATGCCGAATCTGCCACCATTTTAAGCTTAATACGATGATCTCACTGCTAACAATTATATGTTCGTTAGCAAACTTTTCTAAGCAGATGCAGCAATGTTTTTGTCAATTTTTTGTTTTTATTTATAATTATACACATACAACATCCAGAAATAACTACAGTGTAGAGATAAATTCATGATTTTTTTACAATATTTTTCATATATATATGCAAATGAGTATCAGCTATATATTACAAGTTAAACAGTATTTTCATAAAGATTTTCTTCTCAAGATTTGGGCAATTTTGTTTTTCACGATTAGCAATTGTTGGGTTTATCTTATAGCTCACTGTTATATCAAATCAAGAATAGTAGGCTGTTCAAGTGCCACAGTTCAGTGCGCTGTATATCTATAATGCTACACCACTGAACTATGCCTGGGAGAGCTGTGGTACTTGTTTCACCCACTAATATTCAGCTTACTGAAAAAATGGCTGTTAAAGTGCCACAGTTCAGTGCGCTGTATATCTATAATGCTACAACACTGAACTATGCCTGGGAGAGCTGTGGTACTTGTTACACCCACAACTATTCAGCTTACTGAAAATATTGAAAAAGTATGAGGGTCAAAATTCCTATAAATTGCTGCCAATTTTTGCTACCAGCGATACATACACACACATGATAAAAAAGATATTTGATGATGACTCACAAAAATGAGTAAAGAGATGAGTATTAGCAAGCTTTGTGAGCTTTACTACCTCCGTGTAGTCTTCTGCACAGATCAGAAAGAAATAAATGTAATAATCTATCAATGAGTTATTTCAGACGGTGTGAAAGTCTAAACCAGAAGACCTTTATGCAATATTAGCCCATTGTAAATCGTCCCAACATTTATCATGACATGATGATTTGCCAGATGTCACATGTACCTAAAAATGTTTTTAGGACTTCATCTTAGTATACGCAAGCTTTTTTAAATGGGGAGCAAAGGAGCAGAATCGCACCGACAGCTTGGTAAACGCTCCGGGCTTACCGACAAATGTTTACACAAAAATATGGACCCGAAACAATTTTCTGCCAATTCTCATTGAAATTATTCCAGGTTGTAGGATCTTTAAAAAAGCTGGGTATACACGTCTCATTTTGGCGAGTCATCTACAATATAAGCTACAGAATAGCGCACCTCACAGTCCTCTTACCATATAGCCATTAACAAACTTGAAAAACTTGTCTTAAATCCCATACAATCAACCATTTTGTTAACTATTAATCACTTCCGATATGAATTCTCATTTTGTACAAAATACAAGGTGACCAGAGAATAGGCCCTGAAGAAAAGTTTTACATTTGTACAACACAAACTGACCCCTGTAGTCAATACAAAACATATTTGCATTTAAGCCTTAACTTAGGACAAAGGACTTTCTCAGAACACCCTGTCTCCTTTCGATATCTTGCCAAATTTATATCAACCTTTCACCAATTCTTGTATATACTAGTTAAAAAGGAACAGTATAAAAAGATTGGTCAAACAATATACTGATCCTTTTATGTTTTATATAAATCTTGCTGAATATGTTCACTTTTTTCACCAATTCTTGTATTTAGGCTTGTATATACTGGTTAACAAGGAACAGTATATGAAGATGGGTGAAATAATACACTGATCCTCTAAACATCTTGCCAAAATTTGTTCACATTTTTTACCAATTCTTGTATACATAAACTGGTTAAAAAGAAAACAGTATATTAGAGCTCAATGACACAATACACTGATCCTTTTTATTCCTGAGGTGGCTATTTCAATATGAAAAATACTTATAAAACAAGGGGCGGGGGCCACCTGGCTGTCCCTAATAAGGTGCTAGCTGTGCCATTTCAATATCAAAAATGCTTATCTAGTAAGTTTCCCAATCCAGAATGTCCTTTACAAAGCTCTTCATGCAATCTTAAGTAAGTTTTCTGTTTATGCCAGTAAACTCTTGAGACTCTGAATTTGACCATACACAAAATCACTCAAGCAAAACAGCTCAGTAGGTCTTAGGCAAAGTTGGCAGGTATGGTATTTAAGGCCTAATCAAGAATCAGTCCCTGTATTTTTCAATCAATTATGATGAGAAGCCTTAGGTATTCCCTAGCTAGTGTAGAACCATGGTTATGGTTGCTGCCTAATCAACAAGAATGAGAAATTCTATTTTAGTGTATTTTCTGTCAATATTGTGCCAACAATAACAAAAGATACAAACAATATTTAAAAAGCAATTATCAAAAAGGCTGTGTGTATGATCAGATCCAGCAATGACAAAGCCATCCATGAATTTGAACTGATTGTATGATATTCTATATCAAAACATTCTCAAGATTACATTCTTATCAACTCCTATCAGAAAATAATGGCTAATCCAAGATGGGTCTTTCTGCATATTTGGACAAAATTAGTTCATCAAGAATTTACTAGACATACAACAGGTATGGAATTGGCAAATTGCTCCACACCATACACACATCAGTAAAAACAAGTATGGTTATTGGCATGGTGACGTAATCTATATTGAGCATTCGAAAGGATGATGTGATCATCCTACAGTACATCTAACACACAAGAAACTCCTTGAATGCGAGTCTTAAAAATGAACTCCCAGCACAACCACACTATATTGTGGTCAATCTCCTGTTTCTGAGTTGGCATTCAATGAGTTAAACATCAATCTCAATTCATTCTCCATACAATCTTAAAGCCTACCAAAGAACCCCTCAATTCATTTGGGGTTTAACTTCAGTTCATCTCCATTTTTTCATCTATTAATGTCTTTGCTTTCCTACTTGTGCCTAATACACATCTGTAAATAAACTGACCTGGTCATTGATCATTCCAAGTTCTTTAAATTTGTCACTCCTTTTCATAATTGGTATAAAGCAAGGTTTGAAGAAGTAGATTTTAAAGTTCAAATACACTTAAATGGCACGTTTAACTTGTAAACTAACCCTTTCATACTCCTACAACATGCAGCAAAAGAGGACCCTACTGAGTATCACGTAAATATCACAATATGTCAAAGATATACATATAATGTTATGAACAACCACGCTATAGATAAATCCTGGGGAATGTAGACAAGCGTGCTGAATTCAACACCCTATCAATATTTAGGTTGCATTGTCAGTAAATAACAATTCCTTATTGGTATGCCGTTCATCCACTGTGCAATAAGCAGACATACCGGAGGGCACTCTTCTCAAAGTGCTGTTGCCTATGCAACTTTATAAACATTTTTTTTATATTTCACTACCATTTAAACTCACTCAATATCCAAGCCATGGCACAGTGAATTTAATGTAAGTCATTTCAAAAATCTCAGCGATAATAATCCTCAAATTAAAAAATATTGTGGCTAAAGTTTTACAGGTTTATCTATAGTATTGACTGACAGAATCAGAATAAGGGCTATCACCATGCACAGATTACGGCAAGAATGTACTGCAATAACATGATTCAAAGCCTACAATTAACATCTTTGTTACTTAAATCTCTTGCAGAAAACAATCTTCATTTAGAGAGACTAGTTGTTGCCTCGTTCGTTTCTTCAACCAAACAACAAATCAATTTGATTAATAAGGTTTCTTCACAACTGCTCACAATACAGATTGAGTTAGCTAAGTAAGCCTACAACCAGCGACCATCTTGGCCATTTCCTATCTATCGTTTTGTCTAATTCAGTCTGCTCTGCATTTAGCCAAATATAAAAGGCACATTTTCTTATCTATGCACAAGGTATCTAAAAAGTTAAATGCACAATTTTGAGATTTTGCATCTCTTACAATGCCCAATTTGATAAAACCATGTTAAGATCAAGAATAACCCTATTGGTGCTCTTCAAAATCTTCACAAACCTATTGGTGCTCCTTTAACACAGCAGGGATTTCCTGTTAAAATATTTGCTTCCATTATCATGAGTAACCAATTAGTATGCAGGACAGGAGTGTGACTGACCTCTTTAAAAAAAAAAGAGGAAAAACAAAGAAAACTGCCAAAAATGTGATGAAAATGAAAGGAAAATCAAACATTTTGTTTAGAAAAAATAAACAAGAGGGAATTCAGTTTTAAAGAGGCAATTTCACACCCCTGCGGTGTGAATCTTTGTGATTCTTGCGCATTCTCACCGTCTTCTGCTTTTCACTAAGGACACAAGATATTCTATTGCATTCCTGTCCATTAATCAATTCAAATAGTTACAATCAAATTATTGGTCAAATCTTGACTATGTTTCTTGTGCAATAACTTTGTAAACACCTTGTATTGTTGAAAACAATTGGGTGTCACTGCTACGGAACACAGAGAGGCTATAAACATGCTAAGTACAGTTGGTTCAATGACAATAAATTGCGATAAGGATGCAGTTTCAAATACATACTGAGATCTACATTTAAAAGCAATGTTTTTAGAAATATTACTAGAAACACTGGATCTGGGAACGTTGCATTACTAAAGAGTTCTTCAAATGATTTGGGATACATGTAGCATTTGGACAGATGTACTTGCTTGAATATTCACGTGATTCCCTTTTCGAAGCGTCAGAACAATATGCAATATTACCGTCATATTATCAATCTTTAAATATGCAAGATAGTTGATTTTAGGAAAGTTGAATTTGTCAATCATTTTACAACGTGCAAAATGACGGACAAACCCCATTATGAGGATACAATTTTTGCAAATTAATCTGTCCAAGAATCATCTGCCATAGACGTTGCAAGCTCCATATTAGCCAGAATGAAACTAACATTGCACATTTTGTAGGATGACATTAGATTAGAATTCTACCAATACTGTAAACGGGGTTATTTTCCCGAGAGTTTAATTTTCGCGATTCAACATCTAACTGTGAATGTAACACCTCGCAAATTCATTCATTTTATATTATGTGTAGGTCTATGTAATAAAGCTTAAAAACGCTAATTTAACACGTGCAAAAATGTCGTGATTGTCTGGTTTCGCAAAAAAATTATGCTCGCGAAAATATTCCCATTTACAGTACTCTCTCAACAATTTGTTATATTATTGAAAACAACATTGCAGACAATTGTCAGAGGGTCCCTTTGTGTATTTTTTCATTTTATCAAAATGTTAATGTAAATTATCTGAATTCTGCACGTGCCATCATCTTTTATTGTCAATTGACATAACATCGCTTTGTATTAAAACACAGTAAAACTGATTTTTAATTGATATTTTTGTTATTAGATTGGTAATCTATGTGATGAAGTATTTTTGTTTTGTTATTACCAACCATTTAGAATTGGTATTATAAGCAAACGGTTAACAATTATGTATGAAGATGTACACAGAGATTGGTAAAATCGCAATACATTGAAAAATATGATCTCCATCGCTACAACATATTGGCTCAACTTACTTAATCTCTCATACGGTTTGAAAATGAATGAACAGAGCATCTCTTAGTAACACTAATCAAATGTCAAAAATCCATTTCTGTTTCATCTGAGTAAAATCTACAAACAGTCCATGGATCAATGTTATTTAATGTTTAAATACATTGGCAACTAATCACCATTTTAGCCTGGTTGATTACAAACAAAATGGATGGATGCTCAAAGGCCAGCCTTCCCTTTTTAAGTCATGCTCGTGATTGTTCTGACCATCCACCAATGTTGTCTGCTTAACCTTGTACTTACTTATACAGATCACATGTGATCAAAATTCATTCTAGACTTTTGCAAAGATAATGAAAAAAAAATTGGGCTTAAAAGATGCAAGATTAATTTCTATACATGTTTCAAATAAGACATAACATACTGAACCAAGTTTTCTGCAGATTTAAAAAATGAGATGAGGTGAAAAAGAATAAATAAGAATTCGATGACGTAAGTATGTTCACATTTTTCCATATTTTCTATCTGACAAACATTCATTTCAAACCCCATGAGCAAAAGGGGCAAAGCTTACAAAATTCAAAATCTTACATAATAAATACAATTACCTATCTAATCAACTTGATGATGTTCAGAGGGTAGAAAAACACAAGAAAACATACATTGTTTTGTAGGTTTTGTTAGAAATATGGTTCTATACTTCAAAGTGTGAGCTATACATGACTGCATAATTTTGAAGCATGTGCTTATTACAAGGAGCATAGATTCTACAAACGCTACGGCGACTGGCCAGTATATGCATATAAAGTGCCTTTGTGCGGTAGATCGAATCCAAATAGTCAACATTTATGAACGTCAAATCCATAGAGAGAGAAAATAAAGAGACTGTTGGCATCTTCATCGATTTTTTTCTTTCCTATGTACACAGGTTATGCGTAATTTAAATATTTGATTTGCTCTTTGATTTTGTTGATAAATGTTGACCTAAAATTCAGAGGTTCATCACATGATGATCATCCGTACACCAAGAAACTGTTGCCTGAACACAAATTCATTTGCCAGCCATCAGTGTCCTGGTTACCCAAACATTTGCTTCAACAACCACCCTTATCATCAAACAAAGAATTCCCTCGTCATATTGAAATATACGCATCTTCAAATTCTGAAAAATAAGAAGGGTTTTCACGATGCTCATTTGAAACTCGAACATAAAACACGCAATTGACATACCGACAATCTGTTTTTGATAAG
Organism: Ophiothrix spiculata; assembly: GCA_000969725.1. Taxonomy (NCBI): domain Eukaryota; kingdom Metazoa; phylum Echinodermata; class Ophiuroidea; order Amphilepidida; family Ophiotrichidae; genus Ophiothrix; species Ophiothrix spiculata. The sequence continues at coordinate 68,276 of JXSR01S053879.1, forward strand.
TAAGGGTGGTGTGTTTGAAGTTCACAAATGCGCAATTACAATGTTCATTTTTGCTGCCATATTTGCACATTTTGTGAGCCTGCAGACCTTTTTTTTTGACTCCCAATTTTAAAAGACATACAAATTCAATACCAGAAAATGGCCCAACAATAAGAACTTTGAAACTCTAGAATCTACATTTGAGAAAAAAGTATAGCTATGCTGTTTCTTAAGACTATATTACATCCTACATTTTTTTTTGATACAGCTAATCATAGAAATCATTCAAGTACCTATACATTTCTTATCAGAAAATACAAATATGCCACTCTTTGAAGCCCAAATCGATTGGAATTCAAAGACCTGCCACTAAATATCCAAATCCCATCCACAGATCCCTGTTCCACTAGCGTAAATAATAGAATGGATCCAACAGAAATTTCATTCAAGGATTGTTAAATTCTATAAACCTCTCAACTTAGGCTATTCCAAGTTCATTTGGGAAGTCCACTATGGACCATTTCAATGCACATTGGCCATTCTTACCCAATGCTGGACAAGATATAAAACAAGCATTGAATCATCAATCAGATCAATTACCCATCTTCAAAAATCAAACTTAATTCACAAATGCTCCTATATATATATAATGATCTTATTTCATTTCAATAAAAACGCAACTTTCAAAAACACCCGTCATCAAGTGATTTCAGATCGTGACTATCGTATCTCTGGGTATGTTGATGTTTTCAATTGGCCCAGCGCTGCATGAAATCCAAACACGAGAGAGAGCGTCCATACTGGACACACAATATTGTGCAGAAAGAGGACAAGCACATCTTTCTCTACAAATCACAAGTACTTCTTTTATAATTTCAACATTTCAGATGGAACAATCTTGTCTTAAGTCTGGCGAGGCTTTTGACAGAGATGCTCTTTCTTTCTGAGAGGTGCAACTTGGAAAAGTATTCGTAACATCAATGACTCATCACTTTTTGCTAAAATGTCTACGCTATTCATTCAAGAGAAAAATCGCAGCATTTGGTGCAAACATATAAACACCTAAAATAATCACTCAGAGTCAATAATAAAAATTACAACACAAAAATATAAAGAAAAATATTCAAAATAAAATGATAATAATTGTTGTGAGTTGCAGGTACTGAACTGTTTTTTTGAGAAATTAACTTTCTCAAAATAAAAATCGAAAAAAGGTTTTGCCAGAGAAGCAAAAAATCCACTAAATTTAGAATATTGAGAAAATGCATTGACAGAAATAACATAAGTGTTGCCAGTCAGATATGCCATTACACACATTCATAATGGTAATAGACAATACCAACAAGGCAACAAAGATATATAAAAAATCTTGATGTGATAACAAAACGGAATTGAATCTTTTCTTCCATCACACCATTCCTCTCCATCCATCCATCTAGGCTTGACAATCCAAGCTGTCGCTCTTTCAGCTCTCAATCCTTGCTTCAACATCCTACCGATTTCAGAAGCCAAAATAGCGCTAACATTTGCTGGGATTAGTGGGCATACAGGACCTGTGAAAGTGTACATTTTGCCACTTTCCCTCCTTGCGAGCCCATACTCTAGTCTCTGTAGTTTGGAGAGTGACTGGCACACCATTCCTGCACACAAAAAGAAACAAATATTTTGTTTATTTTTAAAATGAAAAATAGAAAAAATAATCTCCCATTTCTATCATTACTCTCATAAAAACGAAAATTTCAAAATTTGTTTTTATAAAACCAACAGATGTAAAAGTTAATTACATCAAGTAACATAACACTCAAGGTTTCAATTTATTGTCCATTAAAAGGAAAACAATGTCATGATATATGATATATGATGATAGCGCTTAGATGGTTGGTGACCCCATTGTTATTGCTGAATTTTGAAGTTGAAGTTTAGACTATAATCTTTTAACTGAATTGTCCTTAATATGTAACTATCCATCTCCAATGAGCCGTAAAATTAATCTTCCGCTACTGGTAAAAGAACAAGGTCGTAATTTGCCAAAATTGATTTTTGACATATTCATTCACTGCTTACCTAAAAACACCAGCAAAGTTTCACTTCAAGAAAATGATCGGAAATATGAAATATATCTATATATCTTGAGGACAATCAACAGAAAATATAGGGCTTACTGATCTTTGAACGTGTTTATCTCAGTTATACATTTTATTCCTTGACAACCTTTGATGGACTATAACTTGACTTTGAGTGAAAGTCATTAAGGTGATATTCTAATCCTTATATCATGGTCTTTTTGAATATTTAAAAAAAGTTAAAATGGCAAGAGGCTGCATTTACGGTTCATTTGGGATGGAAGCTCTCATTTAATGTTGTGACAGAAAAAAACTTCTAAGCTCCTTTTCTATTTAATTTCAAAAGGTCTCTCTTTTGGCTGAAAAGAGCCTTTTTACTTACTCAATGGTCTGGATAAGCCGTATATATCCTACACATGCTGCATCCTCCCCTAGTATGTGTACATGAGGGTGTAATATGGTAGTGTTACGAATTCTGCTTTTGTTATTATGAACTGGAGAATGCAAAGAAAAAAACAAACACAAACCAGGTTACTTAGATGATACAATCTGCACAAAAATGACACAAATTGGAATAGTTCAATTTGGGCAATTCCAAATACGACGTGCCACCAGTGCAGCGGGTCGTTCTGAGAGGTAATGTTTTCTAGATGCATCATCGGTAAAAGTCGACCAGGACAATGTGGCGTAACATAAACATTGAACAGATGTCATTGCTTGATTACTTTGTCTATAGGCCAAGCAAAAATGTATTGGACAGTGTAAACAACAATGCATGGAGGGGGGTTGCATTTACAAACATTGGGGCCCTGCACTCTGGATTTTGATTTTCATTGTCCAATAAATTTTTAATGGAACTATAAAAAACAAAGTTACACACAAATGAACATTAAAACAACAATTTACACTGATTCAATATTTCTTCTCCATTTTGTTAACACAAATAATCTATATGTTTTCAACAAAGAAAATCTCTCTGTTTGTGTAAATCCAATGGTGACTATAACGGCAATGTCAAGCTAATAGGCAAAATTCTGGACTGTCAAGATTAATTTCTGGTGATGCATCGTATCTGGAATTGCCCAAATTAATAATATATACAAACATCAATTAACAGAATTATAATAGCTGTCTTAACAATTAATATTAAACATAAAATACATACACACAACATCACTTTATGGTACAGTTGTGCCGTTTTCCCAATTACCAAGTTCATGATATCAAAAAGTTCTGAAGATGATACTCGCTACAGAATTGAAAGTTCAGCTCTCTAATATGGATGCCTCTAGGGAAAGAGTAATTCCTGCTCAATTTAGATTCTTCAATTTTAGGAATAATTACTTGTTATGAGGAACTTGAAGAAAACTGATTTTTGCGTTAATGAGGTTCCACTTTTCCACGGTACATCAACAAAACAATACACAGGTGCAAGACTGCACAAGTGATCAGCTGTTATATCCCTTGAATCACAAATTATGTCAATAAATGCATTGTGTTTTTTTCTATTCAAAATGCAGTGTTTCACACGGAACATATGGACATGAAAACAGTCCCCATACTAGTGCATATTTCTTGAATTACACTTGTATTCATTAGTGTAAAGGGTTTTGATAAGACAGCCATCTATAATCATAGTTTAAAATTAACTAGCTAGGTTTTTATTTACAGCTGCAGTAATATGAAGCCCATTTCACTGCCAGCAGATCTCTAATAGCCATCTTTAAGGAGTAAATCAAGCATTTAGGAACTGGAGCACACCACACCTATTAACAATGTTTGTTGATAGGTTGCTAAGGAAAATTGTCAGGCAACTACTGACCAGTTGCTAAGGGCGTGTTCACACATAGTCATGACCGGCTCGGCTCTATAGAGTGAGACAACTTAGCAGTTGCGTTCACATTGGGACACGACTTGCGCATTGAAACTGGTGCGTCACTTTTGGTTACGAGCGAGACACTTTCTATAATTGCGTTCACACTGGGGATTTGCTCATGAGCGGCTCACGAGCAAGAATAAAATCATGACCAAATTCTTCTGTGTGAACATGCCCTTAGTCTGGCTGTATAACCAGACACTATGATAAAAATCATGTGTGCAAAAAACCGGGGATTGGAACACTGGCTGGTTGAAAGGTGTAAAGATTTAGAATGCACAGCAAAATGAAAGATTTAAAATGTGATAAAACATAATTGGTTTCCATTTTTCTCAAGATGAAGCCTTAGTAAATATGCACTTAGTATGGGGACTGTGTGAACACTGCCACAAATAAATACACTCCAGCATGTCCAGTTAGTCGCTGCTTTAAGGACTGAAGCTCCCTGCACTTTAAAATAAAATAAAATAAAATGCTTTTTTTTTATAGACTTATCCTACTTATCCCCTCACATAATGATGCTAGCGGTTCTGAGACCCCCGCAGGAAAATATCCTGGACATGCCGAAGATACAAAACATGACAACAAAATACGACAGAACTCAAGGTTTTTATCCAGCAATACACACAATGAAACAACATGAGATTTAAATAAAATAAATAGCATTTTATTTAAATAAAATAAATTTCAGCATGCATAGTTTTAGATTATCTTATAAAAACATGCATCTATTCATGTGATTATATAATGACAAGTGAAATGAAAAATGCTCTCATAAAGAACTCGGTGAAAAATAAAGAAGGGAAAAAGTAACATCCACATGCGATATTGTCCCAGGTTCAAACAGCGAAAATCATCTGCCATATTGTTTTTTTTTCTTTAAACTTGATTAAATATTTGTGATGATGTATACTATGACAACCAATGATTATGTATGTACATTTTGTGCTCTTCATTCGTATATCAAGTGCTGCTATGACAGAGCATGCACAACATGGCCGCCACAAGTGATCAATACCTGACATGTGATCAATATCAATCAATAATCAATCACAAATACCACGTACAGTACAGGATGATTGACTGACTGCAGAAGCAAATGGACCAAAACAGCACAGTACTGACTGACTCCATTCATTCATTCATCATCCCATAACGTCATCCATCAATTTGAGCATGACTTTTTTCTCTTTAATTATATCTATAGGCAAAATAAAAGTTTATTGGACAAATTAAACAAAAATCCAGGGTAAGGGTTGCACTTACAAATACTGGGGCCCTGTACTCTGGGTTTTTGCTTTCATTGTCCAATAAAGTTTTGTAAGGCCTATAGATTTACATACTGGCAGTGTGTTTTTTCGCTGTTTGAATCCAGCTGCTTCTGCGCGAGCCTGCGCTCAACGGCTTGACAGGTCTCCGACCCGACGCTGACGGTCAGTAGTACAACAACGAGGGAAAAGAAATAATAAGAAATACAAGCAAAGTGGGAAATTTCAATTTAGATCTTGGATAAGGATGATTTTTAAACCTAAATGAACTTCATAAACAAGAGAGTAGGGATGTTTCTTGAGATGATTGAAAAGTACACTATATAAGGGCACTGCCCCATGACATTAAAGAACACAACACTATTCAATCCAAGGAATTTTTATAGGGAAATAGGGATACACCGCCATCTTGTGTCGCTTGTGGAGCAGAGTTTTTGTATATTTGGAGTTTGGCCCGATATCCAGGCAGATCGCGTAATTGTCACTTGACCTATATACAGCGTGTGCATTTTGTTTCACGCGCAAACCGTGTCTGCGTTTTAAGTAGTGTGTATTGCGATTTGCTCTGATCAAAGTACGCAAGTTTTCCCGCTAATCCGTTGCGAAGACTCTCGAAGTGAGGCACGCAGAGCCGTAAAATGCCGGAGGTACACTAACACACCCTCCATGAGCAACAATCCAAGATGGCTGCCGTCCCATAGGATTTACACACTGCGATGAAATCAAAATGGCGGTGAGTATCGGTTCCCTTTTTAAATTCCTTGATTCAATCTGAAATGCATGTTATTACTGGGGAAATGTAAGAAGGAAAATTACATTGGGCAAATATTAAAAGAGAAACCATGCAAAATATGAAATACTGCCTGATCAGAGACAAAGTGATTACACATCAAGTAGAATACTTGAAAGCATTCAGGAGTTGTGTCCCATTAATACAAATGGGTTTAGCCAATCACATGTTGCCGGCTGATTATCAGTACCTATTCTAGGTAGAATTTACTTTGGCTTCAAATTCTGAATCTAATATCTTTAAATTTAGAAATGGGGTCCAAATTATGATTTTTTACTTGTAAACATTGACTTTATCAAGGTCGTTACCTGTGACAAGATTCAGAATCAAGAAGTTGGAATTCAAAATACTGAGGATTATAAATTATGACCCAAATACTCTTTTTTTCTCAAATTTTCTACTTCAAAAAAGTTGCATTGCTGCATTCTAAAATAAAGATATGGGAAAATTGACCTTCAAGAAAGATTACTTAAATTGTATTTCACCAAAGAGTTATGTATTGATTATCATAGTATGAATAAGGTTAGTAAGAGGTTAGTAAGAATAAAATGGGTGAAGACAGTGCTTAATGAGAATAAAAAGATGCATAACTAAATCAAAAATCGTAACATTTAGGGTTGAAACAAACTTGGAATTTGAAAATCACATTAAAAAGGTATTGATAGAAACAATC
>JXSR01S053879.1:79800-90442 GCA_000969725.1 Ophiothrix spiculata
GTGTAAATCAGTGACCTGTATCGGAGATCGCATAACCAACATCGAGATCAAGGGCAGTTCGCCGCTGAGTTCAAGTGGCTGTAAAAGCTGACGCTATTCATGCAATGAATGGCTTGCCTACTTGAGCGCTCTTGAGGTAATCACCTGCTGTGCAGATCGATGTCATTCTCACTCCTTCTTATTAATATCTCGTTGGCATAACCTAGCTCAGCCTTGTCATGATAACAACATTTTGCTACGAACAAATCAATCTAGTTAGCAAATCATGTTGGTTGTGACATCACAGCAGTTTAAATTAATGCAAGTTGGTAACAAGCTATCGTGATAATCATGCAATTGGGCTTCCCAGCTTTGCCATAAGGGTCATTACATGGCAAATATCACAAACGTTACCCAAAAGTGACATGATCATGCTCATGAATTTCAATGTGCTTGAGTGTTCTTCATGGGTTGATACAAACCTCAATTGAAGATATCCAAATCTCATTCAAATTCAAGGGCAAGAACATGTAACATTTTGGAAACATTTGCCATGGAATGACTCATATGCATCTAAACATGACAAAGTAGTACACTAGTCGTAAGCGGCAGATATACTTCGTCATTTTTGTAGTTTTCATTCAGAATTAACAGTTTACTCCATTCTTAAAAACCAATCACCATGAGAAAAATTTTGAATGAAAATGACTGCAAAAATGACGAAGTATATGTACACAAAGAGCATACATATATTCATATGGATGCGCTAATCATGATCTCTGCATGTAACAATCATCTCAGGCAACAAATGTCACATCTCATAACATCCACAAATTCAGAAAAGTCACTTTTAGCCAATTTGATTTTTGTATTTTCATTTTGCTGCAATTTTACTGCCAGGTCCTTCCAGCACAAAATCTGACATAATAAAGAACAGTTGGATTTATAAATGTTGAAATTAAAAACATGTCCTTGTTATAATTGGACAGAATCTAAATCGGATCAAATATCGAAAATGGCTCTAAAACTACATTAAAGGCTGCTTGGTTGCATCTACTTAGAAAAGGCATTTTCAAAATAGCATATCTATCATTTCTGGAGCACTCAAACAAATCAAGTTCAACAAAGAATAATTTGAAATAATATTATCATTCTTTTGTCTATTAAGTATGTCATTTTTTGTCATTTGTAGGCCACCTCAAAACTGACAAGTTTGACATTTTGTGTTTTCTTCCATAGATCTAGAGCAAGATACCAGACTCGGTATACCAGCCAATGTAATGGCATCGTCAGCCATTGAGTTCAAATTGGGGGTATTCGGGTACATTTGGTTCCTTCCAAAATCAACACCGGGCGCAGACATTCTGTTATACGCACAGACAAACCATGCATATAATACCTTATGCAAATGAACTGTACGCAAAGGATTTGAGGGTGAAATCTTGGATTTAGAATCAGAAAAATGTGGGCTTTCATATGGCAACAAAAAATACACCACTTTCGGTTTTGTATACATGACTGGTTTTTCTTGCCATTTTTTCATAGTTGTTTTTCTCAAAATGTGTATTCTACAAACATGCCAGTATGTGATGTGGCCCGACAAATTGAGTACTATGATAACGACAATATGTTGGACTTGTATCTTTGATGCGATAGATTGTGTGGAATTTGAACTGTGCAGGAATGAGATTATTAATAAAACAATAAGTCAACTCATGAATGGGACTAACATCTCTTTTTACATTAACTTCTGGTTAGTAATGACATTACATGTTATGACCAAAACAGGGATAACGATGAAACAAAACTTTGGTCCAGAAATAATAGATATGTGTTGTGGTGCACAGCTAAAGATTGTCAAAATTCATAAATTATGTCATGGGTATACATTAATCTAGTGCAAAGAACTTTAAAAAGAAATGAGTACTAAGTTGCAATAAAAATTGCATATACATACAATTTTCAAAGTAAAATCTATGAAAGTCCATTCCCTCGACTAGATTCCCGCATGTCTCCGGTTCAAAGCATGTCAAACTAGGGTCGCAAAGTTTCCTGTAAGACAAAACGTACAAAATGCAAATGTGAATGCAAGAAGGTCAAGTCCAATAGCTGCCGTTTGTCATAAATTTGCATTGCACACTGTATAAAATCCTGTCTTGGGTCAGTGGCTATACAAATGTGTCTCGCATACAATCATTTTAAAACAATTTTTTATGCATTCTATTGACAAAATGTTCTATAAGGGGATGCCCATTATGAAAAAATAAAGTACGCCCATCCATTATGAGACAATAGACGACAGGCAAAACAATAAATATTATATTTTATTCTCATTCTTAGTCAAAAATTTGAGACATTTTAAGATCAAAAATGAAGTCAATTATTTGCCAAAAAGCATCATTATTGGAAAAACGTACACCCTATTCAAACATTCCAATTTAAGTAATGAATTGCGCATCAGTTGTGTGCGTATATCAACAGCGCCCCACAATTTTCAACGCGCGGGTCCGCTGCTCGTATACGCTAACACGCTGTCATATATTGTCTCATAATGGATAGCCGATTATTCCTTATAAGGAAATGAATTCACACTCATTGACTAAGAATATAACATAATGGCATATATAACTTTCTTGCACTCACAAGATGATATGTGGTACGATTTTTTTCTCCAAAGTTGTGATTGCTTTTGATCCTTTGTATTTGTCCTAGCTTTGCTGTCATGAAGGAGTGGGGGTTTCTTCTAATGAAATGCAGCGATGCACATTGCTTACCCTGGGTAGGAGGACTTGCCATGGAAGTATGTTAAGGCTGGGCGTTTTTAATTGTTTTACAGCGGGAGGGTATAATTATCTGATTTGGAATGCTAAAATATAGGTCTAAAGAACAGAATTATCATGTAAAGTAACATGAATTCAAACGGGGGCAAAATTAACTAACATTTTCGGACAAAACAGCTGAAAGTTCTAAATTTTTGACAAATTTCTCTAGAAGTTAAAACGAACAACCTTTGCTCAAAAATGGGATTTTAAACTAACACAAACTGCAATAGGGAATCATAAGAATGACAAGAGGTATGAAAGCAGGCCTCACAGTCCATATTTATCTGTGTCGACAAGTATTTTCACAAACCAGGGGACGATGTTACTAACATTTTGCGATGGTCGCTAACCCCGTTTTGATAGCTTACTCCAAAAATGATCGCCAAATAGCGTTGCTAAATAGCGGGTATTTTTAACAATTAAGCGATCAGTTTTGGAGTTTAGCAATCAAAACAGGGTTAGCGACCATCACTTAATGTTAGTGAAATCGGCCCCTGTATTAAAAAAATCATACACTTGACATCTGCTGTTAACAGCTATATCAACTTATAATGTTTGAAGATTTAAACTCATAATCCATAACTCGAGTATTAGTCTCTACTTATGTATATGTATCATAGTCGGCTGAACTTATAGTAGCGTCTACTAGCTGTTCAGTTAGCTTGAGTATAAGTCTCTACTTACGTATATGTATCATAGTCGGCTGAACTTATAGCGTCTACTAGCTGTTCGGTTAGCTTGATTATCTCTTGTTTACGCGCTGGAAAGTAATGGCAAAAATATACTTGTTATTCAACTACAAATGATAAATTTAGGTAATCTTACCAGAGGATGTAAACCATGATGTGCAAGATACGCTGTAATGGTCCTTTCATGGAAGCAGGCTGTTGCTAACCCCAGAATGCCGACAACAAACATTCATCAATTTAAAATAAAATGTAGAATCTACATGATGTTGTTCGTCAATCTATCTGTTCCACTACATCAGCTCAGCGGAACTCACAATGCGGATACGTATCTGAATTTAGATACCCCGTATAAAATTATGATACCCTAAATTTGGATTAAAAACAGCTGAAACGGAATATCAGCTGAAATGAATATTCAGCTTCGCTGCGCACCATAGCGGTATGTACAAAGTCAGTAACATTATCATCATTTGTCATCTAATTCTGACAAAGTTTTGACCAAATTATTTTGCTTTCTGGGATCAGGACATGTTTCGAAGCTGTTCCGCTGGAAATGCATAGATGGAAATGACATTTTCACAGACACATTTATCGTAGATGCAAGAAAGATTTTCTACATGTACTTGCCAGCTTGCACTATCAATTTGTTACCTGTGCAACGACAGGCGAATCAGAATTCGGATACCCCTCCATATCAGAATTCTGATATGATTATCAGAATTTTGATAAGTGGGTATCCAAATTCAGATACATATCTGAATTGCAAGTTCCGCTGAACTGACAAAGGTAATGCAAATGAATGCAAATACACTTAGCTTTGCTAATGCTTGCCAGGTTCATGTACATATGTATACAAACCACAAAAATTGTTCAATTTCACGGTTTTATTCATTTGCTAAGCCATGGAAATAGATTCACCTTTTCCATAGCTTAGCAAAACGGATTTTGCATTTCTATGGCTTAGCAAAAATAAAATAAAATTGCAAGTGTTTCTTGTAATTAACATTCATGATCAAAATATAAAAACTTACTGATTTTGTATGGAGAACTGATTTCTTGTTGGAATACCAACAACAAATGGGTTAACTATGACGACATGTGGAAAATCAACATCATGTTGGGGCAACAATACAGACTCAACAAAATTTGTTATTTTATAAAAAATATTGTGTTAGGGTTTCTCACTAAAATCTGACCTCTTATATCCTCATCTTCTTGTGTACTGCCCTCTGTTGATTCTTTTATGCCATTGTCTCCTCTCTTGTTGGGCGCTGAACGGCCACCTACATTGTTGAAAGAACGGTGCAAAACAGGTCCGACACGACTATTAGTATAGGCATTCCACTATAATGGAATTGTTAGGAGTCTCATGCAAGATATCAAAAGCTTTAAATAAATCTAAATATATTTTAAGTATCACCCATATATACACATCATGCATAAAAAGGAATCAAGAAAAACAGTGGGAATTCATACTTGATGACACAGAAATCCTTATGAGTAGTGCTTTTTCAGTCCCCGAGTGAAATTTGCCATCATAACCATGTTGAATAACACAAGTTCCGATAACAATAAGTAAAATGCCAATTACCATGAATTTTCTGTTGAGTTGCCACTCTATATTTCTACAATAGTAGTAGTAAGTGTGCATTAAGGCACTCCATCCAAATACATTTGCTCACCTCAAAGACATTCCTTCACACTTCGTCATGCGAGTCAAAAGAAAGTTGTATCTACAATGGCTGCTTTGTGTGATATTGTTAGTAGTATGCAACAAAACCTTCAAAATTTATCCCCCATATGTCAGTGGCTCTTAAAATGGTTCTTCAAGTGACTCTGCTAGCATGACATGAAGAACTATTTCAAGAGCCACTGACACCAGTCTTATATAATGTGCAATGTAAATTTATTATGCAAAATGCCAGCTAATGTAGATATGACTTTCTTGCACTCACAGGATGACTTTTAATCTCTACTGAGAGAATATTGCTTTACACTGAGAGATATTCACTTACAATGTACTCATTTTGAACCAATATCAGTGCAATCCGATTGATACTTCAACCATTTGCTCCAACTATCGCACCAATAGTGGGAGCAATGTCATAGTGTATGTCTCTTGGGTGATTGAATGCATTTAGAAGTACTGCCAAAGTTTTTGTATTGCAAAGAAATATTTAAATCCCTCAACGTATACCACCTATTACCAACAAGTCTTGAAGTCACTCAAATTAACCTTCAAATAAGTGAAAATAAATGTAAAAGTCATAATTTAGCATGTTTGTGATTCAAAATATTTCTATTTTCTTTAAAAATTAAATTTCACTTCAAAATGGCTCATGGATTTTTAAACGTGTTTATTTTAGTTTCACCTTTCACATATTTCACTACAAGGCAAACATTGACGGTCCATAACTTGTCTTGTAGATGTCGAATAAAGTCATGGAGGTGTTGTTTTAATCTTCATAACTTGTTTGTAATGGACAGTCACACTTAAAATTTTCTTTCTCACTTATCATAGGTTTCTTTCTTACAAAAATATAATGAGGCTTGGGTAAACTTAAGCATTATATGTAACCTGTTCCCACGAAACTCGGACATAGTCGCTAGCCCACATACGGAGTTACAACCCAATACACTTGCCCAAAATCAATAGAAAACAAAGGAATTTCTTGGGAATTCATACACTCTGCGTTAAGTACGCGTTGAAATTGTAAATCTAATTGGACAGTTGGTAACTTATACGCATTCATTAATCTCGTCTAGTTGCACGCTGCGAATCGCGTAATGCGTTGTACAATTCTATGTACGCGTACGCGTAACATGCTCGCGCTTTCATGGCAAGTTTCATTTTAAAGGAAAGGTAAATGTAAATTACAATGATTAACATGGGACGATGGATGGTTGTATATTCTATGTTTTATTGAAATAACAAACACATTTTAAAATAATTATGCCGTTTAACTTCTTTGCAATTTTATTCTAATCATTGTCGTGTATGAATTAGATTAATAACTGCTCTTTACTTGACGCTCGTGAAATTGTACAAAAATAATGCACCTTGTGCTGAAGTCGAAGTTGTCCAACTCACTCGGCTGCGCCTCGTGAGTGCGGACAACTCCAACTTCAACACGCGGTGCATTATTGTTGTACAATTTCACGCGCGTCAAGTAATACGCAGTTATTAATCTCTAAATAGCGACTTTTCAATGCAATTGAGCAATGTCAATGAGTGATATATCATTTTAAAGCTAGTAATGTCAGCATTATATGGATAAATTAGAAAAATGATTTTTCCCTACTTTGTACGTTTTTTGTCGGAGCAGGTCACATGTAGTGTATTGCAAGTAGCATACTAAAAGATTGTCAATGGACATCGAATGATGGATGTACCCATAAGTCATCCAGAATATTGTTAGTTGGTTAAGACATGCATTTATCATAATATATATAATCTTGACATTGACTACAATCATGAGTAGTTCCCACTAGACGAGGCTTTCAAACTGGATCCAAATTTGTACTTATTCTTAGACAAAACGAAACCATTACCATTGTCATTTCGTTTTGTCTATAAATGTTTTCGCTAATAATATCCTTGTGCGTTCAGTACTGGTAAGTACGCTCTTATTAAGTTGTATATCATACAATTGGTACATCATGTTCCAAAATTGATACAAATAATGCTTAGTTTGTTAAAAGCAGCGTATCTTGAGGTATATTTTGAATTATAACACAAGACAGAAAAAAAAAATTAAAAATAGCTGGTTCAGAAAAAATGGATTATACTGATAACTCAGAACAAATGACACAAAAAAAAACCCTCCTCAAACTAAAAGGACTTTTATCAACCTAAACACATATAGATGATTAATTTCAAGTAGGCCGATTTGGAGTCAAGACCCGGGGGGGGGGGGGGGGGACTTGGTACAAAAGTGATTATGGGGATGTGCTGCAAATTTGGGTAGCAAAATCAGGCTGTCTGGAATGCCAATGGGTCCTTTTTTCTTTGCAAAATGTGGTATTTTGATAGGTCTGTTTTTCAAAATATTTTTTTCTAAATTCCAAACAAAAATCAGGAAATTCAAGCCAAATTAGCGTAAATTTTCGGAGAAAAATTCAATTTTTCTATAAGTCGACATAATATAATCTAAAATATAGGGAATTTGGATGGGTCCCTTTTTCTTAAAAATTGGTATTTACATGGGTGGTTCTTCAAATTTCCCAGCGGCACACCCTTACCAAAACCAAACTTAAGTACCCCCCCCCCCACCTGCAGTCTTGCCTTATAATACATCCAATATCAATCTCAAGTGACAGTGGTATAGCAAGCTATCATCATAACATAGTTCATGTGCACATCTGTTCCCTACACAACATGGAATACAGATCGCATTAGCTCATCACTGATGGCTGGCCTCAATTAATCACCTGATACAATTATCAAATCAAAGCAGTTTCCTTTACTCATACATATATGTTATTTTTGACCAAACTGATCTTGTATGACTGCTGATAATTAATCGCGAGCCAGAGTCACATGTATGATTTTCAAAAATGCCCCACAGCCTCAAATCCATTTATTAGACTCCTTGGCATCTGTGTGTCATCTATTCTTAAGTTATATTATAACTCAATTTATTATCGCCTTTCAGTATCATCTTGATCTTGGGAGACTAGCTTCAAATGTATGGAACCATGCATTTCAGATATACAAAGTCAAAATAATACTATTGACAATATGCCTTATATTTTTGAGGACATTATACTTATAGTACTAAATAACTACAGGTTTAGCATGCATGTATTTAAGAAGCTTATCTAATATCATATCATATAAGTTTTATCCTACATCTATAGCACTAATCATGACCAGTCTTAATTTACTTTAATTCGACCCAGAATCAGTCAATGCATATACATTACTTAATTACTTATTTCAGTCATATAGATAATGTACCTGTATCTTGGTGACGGGTAGGGTTGAAGTCATTACGTATTACTTGTAGAATTTCCGCCAACATTTGTTAAAGACTGACGTCATTTTAACAAGTTATACATTTATGAATAATAATTACTGCAAACTAATTAACAGTTTGAAAACAAACACATTTATTAAGACTACTGCGAAGTAATTATATTTCAGATGATAGAAAAATTATGAAATCTATTAAATTATAGAAAAAGAGAAAGTGGGACATTAATACAGCAGACCCGGAACAAACAGATGGATAAAATGGGCAATCTCAATATCGCAGGAATTCCTTATCACAGGACTCAAGACATCATGGAGTTCATGTGGCTTTTTTCTTCATCTGATATTTTTGGTTTGCAAACCCAAACAACAGTTTAAAGCTATATAATAGACACACAATATTTGACTTCACTTTCAAAATTAACAATAGGAAAAAAAATTACACTTAGGCCAAAAAAAAAAAGAACTCTGTCTCAGGTTCCTAAGGCCCAAAACTATAAGCGCTACGCGTTTTTTGTTTTTTTTAGTCAAAAAGGCTATGCGCACGCGGAATTTTTTTTAAAATTACGTTTTTAGGTCACTATTTTGTTTTCCTCTAGATGTAAGAAAAAAAAAAGAAAAAAATCTCTTGAAAACCTAAAAAAAAAAGAAAGAAATGCGGTAAAATTCGAAGCTGAAACAGAGTTCTTTTTTTCTTTGGCCTAATCTAAAAAGTCAAAATCTGAATGATTGAAACTAGGATTTTGAAAAAAAAATGAAAAAATGGCAAATCTGTCTGTACTTATCCAAATACAAATACAATTGATAAAATAGATGGCTAATAACAAGTGGAAAAATAAGACAAACAAAATAATTACAAACTGAATCTACATCTAAGTTCTTGAAAAGACTCTACTCATCCAACCATTTCCACATATTTGTCCAAAATCCAAAAGAAAACAGTAAAATTGCCTCCTTTATTCCCTGTATTCCATGATAGTGACTTACTATTACTATTGATGTCATAGCTACTACGAGTCCTACGGCAACAGCATGATGTCAAGCGAGTACAGCAACAGATAAGAGCTCGCCTCATAACTGCTGACATTCAGCCTTGTCATCTCTGACACCATCTATCAACACATCTTGCCGGGCTACATCCAACATGAACTCAAACCTTGGACCTGATCTCAGATAAGCACTGAAATTGACATACGTTGATTTCTACTACACTCTCTCTGACAGCAAGGCAGACTAGACGTAAAGATCAAAGATCACTACAAAACATTTGTTCACCTTCTCTTTAATGTAGCTCCGTACTTAGTGACAAAAACACAGCTAATTTTACTCATCCTGTCTCCTAAATGTTGCCTTCCCTCGGCAGCCTTATGCCTGTACATTGTGGTCATTTTATCAGCTAGGGTTCAAACTTGGCATGTGTACGAAAAGGGGAAATAACGGAGCTTTATCAAGTAGATTTGACACTCTGATAAATGGGTCATAGGAAATAAATGCCAAAGGCTATGTACTGATGCACAGACTAGTTCTTGCATTTAAAGCATTCATTAGACTCAACTTTTAAAACTAGACCAACCTTCATGAAAATATAAATAAATTCCTACAGTCGGAACATTCACAGTCAACAGATTGAAAAACTTAACCTATTTAATAATCAAATTTCAACAAATACATACCGTTTGTTCAAAAATACTCTATTGCTTCCATAAATGCACTCAGGAATATAAACTTCAAACAAGTTTATTAAATACTCATGGATTCTACAGAATTTAACTTGCTTCATCTTATGCAACTCTAGAGCACCACAATCCAAATGTACCTTACTACCAGTCCAAATGGGGTCCATACAACTATAGACCAAAATCAAAATGTACCTAACTCAGTCCAAATGGAGTTCATACAACTCTAGACCAAAATCAAAATGTACCTAACTGCCAGCCCAAATGGGGTCCAGGCAACTCTAGACTACAATCAAAATGTATCTTACTGCCTGCCAAAATGGGGTCCATTCAACTCAAGACCAAAATCAAAACGTACCTTACTGCCAACCCAAATGGGGTCCAGGCAACTCTAGACCACAATCAACCGTTATGTAAACCATTTTTCAAATTTTTGAGGGGCCTTTGGTAAACCTGGGAGGTCAAAAATGAAACCGTTCTTGGCCGCGCGTCCGTACACCC